>JAWPHD010020393.1:0-31897 GCA_037043455.1 Cyrtodaria siliqua | reverse complement strand
CCTCCCGCCATCCGTAGAAATCGACACTTCCTCACTCCTCACAGGTTGAACTACAAGTGGGATTTGAACCGCAGCGGTGAGAGGCGAGAATGTTTACAGCGCAACAGTGTTAACCCATCGACCACGGAGGCACCTTAACTAAATGAGTGATGTATCACAAACATGCACGAGTAGACAATATATGTAAATGCATTGGAACAGCCAGTCGTAATAAAGGCAGTTGGTGATGTTAGACCAGTTTTAAAGTTCTCCGGCCATGTTTTGTTTCATGAACATGTTTATGTTTATCTAAATCGAAATCAATACACAACAACAGCCATTTACAATTCATACATTGCCATATCTGTGAAAAACGATAGTAAGATTTTATTTGATGACGTTGAAAACTTTGAACAGGTAAATTAATCCACAGGTAAATGTATTTATAAATTATCTGGCAGTAGTTGTACATCTATACAATTCAGATTTACCTCATTTTCCCCTGCAGTCACGCGTTGGTAAAATGACTATCTACGTCATGCAAATAATAATTATTTTTACATACAACTTAGTAGCGGTTTTAAATATATGTTTCTCTCCGGGACTATAAGAAATGTTCATATGATGTTTAAGAGTTAAATTTGTTATACCTGAGTTAATCAGTCATGTAAAATGTTAACAGTAAATAAGCAATTTTTTTTCTGGGTTTTTCACATAAAAAGTCATTCGCTTCGTTTTTTTAACGTGTTTCAAAGAATTTGCCATTTTCTACCACATGAACGCCGAAAGAACTGCGTATCGGTTCTTAAATATGTAATAAATATTACCGTAAAATGTTTTTTGTCTCCGGAAATATGGTAACTATGGTATTCAATGACCAGGTAGCGTTGGAAAATAAGTCCTTAAATCAGTCGTTTTAAGATAAACCGTTTAATTAATGCTAACTTAAAAAGGGAGAGCATGATCTCAATTTTGGGTTTGGACAATATGGATAACCGCAGTGGAACGGTCAGACGTACAGAAAGGCGGCTGGTGGGGTGGGGTGGGGTGACTTATACATGTATACAAATCAACTTTATATTTATATACTGCGGTCAATTACGATATTTACTTGAAAGCAAACAACAATGTCGTACAGAGATTGTGGCACGTCATCCCAATCACACTCTCGGGCTATTACGGTACTTACTGGAATGCAACAGTGTAGGATCACACTCTCGGGCTATTGCGATACTTACTTGAAAGCAACACTGTAGGATCACACTCTCGGGCTATTGCGATACTTACTTGAAAGCAACACTGTAGGATCACACTCTCGGGCTATTGCGATACTTACTTGAAAACAACACTGTAGGATCACACTCTCGGGCTATTGCGATACTTACTTGAAAACAACACTGTAGGATCACACTCTCGGGCTATTGCGATACTTACTTGAAAGCAACACTGTAGGATCACACTCTCGGGCTAATGCGATACTTACTTGAACGCAACACTGTAGGATCACACTCTCCGGCTATTACGATACTTACTAGAAAGCAACACTGTAGGATCACACTCTCGGGCTATTGCGATACCTACTTGAACGCAACACTGTAGGATCACACTCTCGGGCTATTGCGATACTTACTTGAAAGCAACACTGTAGGATCACACTCTCGGGCTATTGCGATACCTACTTGAACGCAACACTGTAGGATCACACTCTCGGGCTATGACGATACTTACTTGAAAACAACACTGTAGGATCACACTCTCGGGCTATTGCGATACTTACTTGAAAACAACACTGTAGGATCACACTCTCCGGCTATTACGATACTTACTTGAAAACAACACTGTAGGATCACACTCTCGGGCTATTGCGATACTTACTTGAAAACAACACTGTAGGATCACACTCTCGGGCTATTGCGATACTTACTTGAACGCAACACTGTAGGATCACACTCTCGGGCTATTACGATACTTACTTGAAAGCAACACTGTAGGATCACACTCTCGGGCTAATGCGATACTTACTTGAACGCAACACTGTAGGATCACACTCTCCGGCTATTACGATACTTACTAGAAAGCAACACTGTATGATCACACTCTCGGGCTATTGCGATACTTACTTGAACGCAACACTGTAGGATCACACTCTCGGGCTATTGCGATACTTACTTGAAAGCAACACTGTAGGATCACACTCTCGGGCTATTGCTATACTTACTTGAACGCAACACTGTAGGATCACACTCTCGGGCTATTGCGATACTTACTTGAACGCAACACTGTAGGATCACACTCTCGGGCTATTGCGATACTTACTTGAACGCAACACTGTAGGATCACACTCTCCGGCTATTACGATACTTACTTGAAGCAACACTGTAGGATCACACTCTCGGGCTATTACGATACTTACTTGAAAGCAACACTGTAGGATCACACTCTCGGGCTAATGCGATACTTACTTGAACGCAACACTGTAGGATCACACTCTCCGGCTATTACGATACTTACTTGAACGCAACACTGTAGGATCACACTCTCGGGCTATTACGATACTTACTTGGAAGCAACACTGTAGGATCACACTCTCCGGCTATTACGATACTTACTTGAAAGCAACACTGTAGGATCACACTCTCGGGCTATTGCGATAATTACTTGAAAGCAACACTGTAGGATCACACTCTCGGGCTATTGCGATACTTACTTGAACGCAACACTGTAGGATCACACTCTCGGGCTATTGCGATACTTACTTGAACGCAACACTGTAGGATCACACTCTCGTGCTATTGCGATACTTACTTGAAAACAACACTGTAGGATCACACTCTCGGGCTATTGCGATACTTACTTGAAAACAACACTGTAGGATCACACTCTCGGGCTATTGCGATACTTACTTGAACGCAACACTGTAGGATCACACTCTCGTGCTATTGCGATACTTACTTGAAAGCAACACTGTAGGATCACACTCTCGGGCTATTGCGATACTTACTTGAACGCAACACTGTAGGATCACACTCTCGTGCTATTACGATACTTACTTGAACGCAACACTGTAGGATCACACTCTCGTGCTATTGCGATACTTACTTGAAAACAACACTGTAGGATCACACTCTCGGGCTATTGCGATACTTACTTGAAAGCAACACTGTAGGATCACACTCTCCGGCTATAACGATACTTACTTGAAAACAACACTGTAGGATCACACTCTCGGGCTATTACGATACTTACTTGAAAGCAACACTGTAGGATCACACTCTCGGGCTATTGCGATACTTACTTGAAAGCAACACTGTAGGATCACACTCTCGGGCTATTGCGATACTTACTTGAACGCAACACTGTAGGATAAAGATTGTGGCAAGTCATCCAAATCACACTCTCCGGCAAAAATAATGGTCCCATCTCTGGTAATATTGTACGTGTCTACATCCGATGTTAAATAGTTCTTCAGTACAAACTTGATTTTCTGAAATAAAATAAGCACAGTGACTAGACTGAGAACAGAGCATGACATATGTACAATGGTTTAGTTAAGGACTTAGTCCAATTAAGGTGTTATATTTATTTTAATTCTAATTGCAGTATCTTAAACACTATGGCACCTTAAGGTCTCACTACACAGTTAGCTCCCTTGAAAGCCACGGTAGGGTAAAACTTGCGCCATAAAAAGTAGTAGTGTGTTGTGCGGTTTTAAATATTTTTAATAATTGCTGACAGATATATGTATTGCTGTTGCAGGTGAGATGAACACAGTCTGAAATTGGATGTGCAGCTATTAGATGACACTGACACCAGAATATGGCAGTTTTATGGGGGTTGAAGCAGTGTAGGAATTCTGGTACAAACTCTGGAGTAAAAGCCCAAAATAGTGCAAAGGATGCCACCACTCCAATTAAAAAAAAAAAACCTGGTCAACGTACCATATTTTGTACATTTTTGTGTGGGCAAATGACTGTGTTTCATAAATAAGTGACTTTTAGCTTGGAAAATTTAGGTTCGAAATGGCCCAGTAAACTTTATTCATATAGGCCAACATAGTAGAAGGGTACTGTGTTGTGAGACCTTTAATGATACTCATTAAGTGGCCCGCCTTAATTCCAATAAGCGATGGGCAAGCTCATAAGATGAGGATCTTATAACGGATATTTCGACAATAAAACACATTTAAAAAAACATTTATTACTGAAAAAATGCGATAACCTGTTTAAAATTACCTATTAAACATGTTAAATGTTTTAATTTTACAACATGCAAACATTTTAAGCCAAAATTAAGGTTTTATTTCATACCCCATCCAACCCTGTTTTCACTTCTTGGAGAAAGGGTTGAATGGGTTATGAAAGATAATACTCGGACCACGTAATGTTATATAGAATTGTTTTCAAAATTAGAACAAAACATATACAGTACACATAAACTATCCTGGCTTTCCTATTTTGTTTCGAAAACCACAGACCTAATAACAAATAGATTGGACACTACCAAAATTATTTTCATTTCATGTGGCACAGTACGATAATTTCACAAAATATTTCCCAACTTTAAAGGGACACACGGCAATCTTGATTTTTTAAAAACTCACGGCGTCCCGTTAGTTTTTCTCTTCATTTGCATTTGTTCAATCATTAATAGTAATTGTTAGAATTGTTCAAAGCAAATTATTTTTAAAAATTACTGACTTTCTATAATAGTGCATCAATAATATATTAGAAATTTGGTGAAATAGTGAAGAAAATTGGAATCTCAATTTTTTATTTAATTATATGCAATCAGTTTTAAAGTCAAAATGACGTAGGATAAGTAAATTAAGGAGCAAATTTTAATGTTTAAATAAAACTCAAGATTGCCATGTGTCCCTTTAAACACACATATCATTAAGAGTTTTATAGATACAAGTGTCATTCATTCCAAATCCCATCACAAATTAATTTTCTTTCCAAAGATAGTATTTATCTTACTCCTACATTTACAGCAAAAAAGGAGTTCAATGGAAACTTTGACTATGTCAAAACCTTGATTTTTAAGAGAAAATTGAAAAATGATGACATTTTTAACTTTAAACATCTTTTTATACAATTTCTTATTTAGAAAATCAATATAAATTATTATAATCCCATTTTGCTATTCACTATGAATCTTTTGAATGTATTCTCATCAAAATCAGTGAATAACTGAGAGAGGAGACGGAAGGTAAAGTTAAGGTGCCACATGATATGTTGGTTACTTCATTGATTAAGATAGGAAGTTTCCTATCTGTTTATTAATATGTCTGTGCGAAAACCAAGTTAGGTTACTTTAAACTAGAAGTTTCTAGAATCCATAAATAAAAAAAGTCACATCTGTTTTATTTAACTTCATGGATTATTACGCTAAATAAAAATAAAATGTGTTTCACTCCTCCCACTTTAGCCTCACACATAACCCCCAAACGCCACAAACCCTCCGTCCCTCCTGCCATTTGCGTTATATGTATATGCAGACCTGCACATTTGTGTTTTCATGTCTATATCTCTTGTTTTATTCACTTGGTCTATATATACTGAACAAAAAAAGAAACGTCCGACTTCTGTGCTGGTATTTCCATAGGGCGTATAAAAGCTTAAACAGCATATTAATAAAACAATGTTTGATGTTTGTAAACACGCTTAAGTGAGTACTAAATATCCCATTAAACAGTTCCAAATTTGTCAAGCAATAAATTAATATTTTATGGCTGATATGTAAATGTTAAAGGGAGGTAATTTTATGAATGTTGATAATGAAAAGCTGCCATCTACACAATCTGTGTTGTTTTTTTGTTAAGGAACATATATAGAGAATCTTGTCTCGGACAAATTTCGGTAATTTTCATAGGTTTAATTTGTTTTTTGTGGCCTAATTGCATATTTTAAGAAAAAGCGGGCTAACTCCATTGTTTACTGAACTTTTCAAAAACATGGACTATTGTTGGCGGTCTATCTAAATATTCTTCAAAACATCATTTCTTTTTGCCTGTTTTGCAGTCTAGACAATCAGCATCAATATCAGCGGACGTTTCTTTTTTTGTTCAGTATACGACATTAATCAGGACGATTACTTCAGTCTGTGTTACACACACGTTCTCGTCTCTCACCACTGCGGTCGAATCCCACTGGGAGCTCGACTTGTAGCTTTTTATGGATAGTTGGTCTCCAGTCTGGTTATACCCAGGACAAATGTGGTGGTCTGCCATAATCGACCGTCATATATGACCTAACATGTGCTTAAAATGACGTGAAACACACATTCAAACGAACAAACAAACATGAAGCTTACACTGCCAGAGTTTATCCAACAACCTGGTGCAGCGGCACTGTCGGAAAGGGTCCAGTTGTGAATCCCATTCGTCGGAGTGACGGCATTGAACGTTTGTACGCATGTACTATCGCCTTCTATTGGTATTAAATCAGTTTGGTCAAGATCGTAAGCAGCTCTATCCAGAAAGACAGTATTGTTGAACTGTAAGTCATCATCGAAGAAGATGTTGAGCTGGTTGTTGTCCCCTACCCTTTGACAGTAGTAATGCACTGTAAAAATAAATGTAATGAACTACAATAAAGGATTCGGCTATATGATTAAACACCTCTGAGCTAGTAAGTGAGTGAGTGACTCACGTCACGTTCGTTCCAGGGAGCGAGAGAGAGTCAAAGAGAGAGAGAGAGAGAGAGAGAGAGAGAGAGAGAGAGAGAGAGAGAGAGAGAGAATCAGTCCGTCGCGGTCGGTCGCGGTTGGTCGGTCGGTCGGTCGGTCAGTAAACAAGTAAGTAAATAGGTAAGTTAATTGTTTATTATCATGACATGTGTACAAGTATCCACATAATATTCAAATATACAACATTCAAGTTGATGAGTATTCGTTTGGCGAGCAGTCATTGTTGAATTAATTTTTTTCCAGTTTAACAACATTTTTTTTTTATAACTTCGTTTAAAGGCACGGTATTATCGAAGTTCAGAAATAATGATAGAGGTTCCTTTCTTATCAAAGTCCCTTGAACAGTTTAAACAAAATGAAATGTTGTAAGCAATTAACATGATTAAAATGTGTACCAATTATATGAATTAGTGCCCTAATGATACACTGGTACAACCATCAGATATCCCGAAGTACCACGAAAAACAAATGCTTAAGCCTAAGTACACATTACGTGGTCCCGCCTTAATTTCATTAAGCGACGGGAAAGCTTATATTAGCAGGATTTTATAACGGGTATTACGAAAATAAAACACGTTTAAAAACATGTTTTACTGAAAAAAAGTGTGACAAACTGTTTATAATTTCCTAGTAAATGTTTTAATTTTACAATATGCAAACTTTCAAAGTCGAAATTAATGTTTTATTTCATACCCCAGCCAACCCCGTTTTCGCTTCTTGGAGAAGGGGTTGGATGGGGTATGAAAGTTAATACTCGGACCACGTAATGATTTCGGTAATGTATTTTATCTATAAATAACCTCAATCAAAAAAACAGTCTAAAAATAAATAAATAAATAAACAAGAGGACCAAAATGGCCCTGAATCGATCACTTGAGGATCTTTGCAATGATGAAAAAAGTGTCCACTCGAAAATTTATCCTGATTGAAGATGTTTAAATCTATGTAAAACATCCAATATCTCTAAATACATACTTTGAACACCGGGGGCACGGCCATCTTTGACCCCAGGGACTTCAAATAAGCAAACTTGATAGTCCAGGGGTTAGCATTCATTAACGAAAATAAAAAGCATGAGGCCCATGAGGCCCATGAGGGCCCATGGATGCTCTAAAAGCTAAAATGGCTCTTATATCAAGGGGTTTCTTCATTAAATTTCCTTCAATAATTTTTTGCAAGTGCAAAACACAACACCAACAGTCGAAATTAAAACCCATATCCCCACGATAACATTGAAATAAAATAAGCACAAAAAAATAATGAATCATGAAGAACACATGGTCACAGTTTGCATTTAGAAAAAACGAAAAACTGAAGAAAAAGAAGTTTTCCTTCAGTGGGATTGGAACCCACGGCCCTAGGTAAGTTTTAATAACAATAAGTTATTAAAACTTTTTCTATGGCGGTCATCTTAGATGTCGCATTGGTCTAATTTTAATAAATTTGAAAATCATTCACCTAAGGATTATCCGTGTGAAGTTTGGTCAAAATTGACCAAGCGGTTTCTGAGAAGAAGATTTTTTAACGATATTCCGTATATAACTTGATGTAAAACTGTGACTCCCGGGCTGAGGATATGAACCCGGGTTCACCAGTTAAAAAAAATGTGGTAGAGGATCATAAGCTAATAGTAAATGTATATATTAAACCTCTAGCTCTTGCAGAAAAAGATTGTATAAGATTTTCCCTTTATAAGTCTGTGTTAAACATGTGACCCTTATGGTCAACATTTGAACACATTTCGAACAAACCATAATCTTATAGTAAAGGCAAAATATTAAACCTCTGGCTTTTGTAGTTTCAGAGATTTTTTTACTTTTTCCCTGTATAAGTCTATTTAAAAGATGTGACCCCTGATGTGGGGCCAAATGTGATCCTAGAGTCACCATTTGAACAAGGTTGGTAGAGGACCATAAGCTTATAGTAAATGCAAAATATTAAACATCTTGCTCTTGCAGTTTCAGAGAAGAAGATTTTTAAGTATTTCCCTATATATGTATATGCAAAAATGTGACCCCTAGCCCTAGGGCGTGGTCAAATGTGACCACACGGTCACCATTTGAACGAACATGGTAGAGGACCATACGTTTATAGCAATGCAAAATATTAAACATCTCGCTCTTGTAGTTTCAAAGAAAAAGATTGTTTAAAGTTGTTGTCTATATAAGTCTATGTAAAACATATGAGCACTTGGGCGGGGCCTTATGTGTCTCCAGTGTCACCATTTGAACACGCTTGGTAGAGGACTATAAAGGAGTTGGTAGAGTAGAGAATTAGCAGAGTGGAGAGTTGTTAGAGTATAAGTTAGCAGAGTAGAGAATTGTTAGAGTAGAGAGTTAGTAGAGTAGGGAATTAGCAGAGTAGATAGTTAGTAGAGTAGAGAGTTAGTAGAGTAGAGAGTTATCAGAGTAGGGAGTTATCAGAGTAGGGAGTTATCAGAGTAGGGAGTTATCAGAGTAGGGAGTTAGTAGAGTAGAGAGTTAGTAGAGTAGGGAATTAGCATAGTAGAGTAAAGAGTTATCAGAATAGAGAGTTATCAGAGTAGAGAGATATCAGAGTAGTGAGTTATCAGAGTAGGGAGTTAGTATAGTAGAGAGTTAGTAGAGTAGAGAGTTATAAGAGTAGGGAATGAGTAGAGTATATAGTTAGTAGAGTAGAGAGTTAGTAGATTAAGGATTTAGCAGAGTAAAGGGTTATCAGAGTAGAGAGTAGAGTAGAGAGTTCGTAGAGTAGGGAATTATCAGAGTAGAGAGTTAGTAGAGTAGAGAGTAAGTAGAGTAGGGAGTTAGTAGATCAAGGAGTTAGTAGAGTAGAGAGTTAGTAGAGTAGAGAGTTAGTAAAGTAGGGAGTTAGTAGATCAAGGAGTTAGTAGAGTAGTTAGTAGCGTGGAGATTTAGTAGAATGGAGAGTAGCCAGAAGAGTAGATAGTAGAGTAGAGAGTTAGTAGAGTATATAGTTAGTAGACTGGGGATTTAGCAGAGTAAAGAGTTATCAGAGTAGAGAGTAGAGAGTTAGTAGGGTACAGAGTTAGTATATTAGGGATTTAGCAGAGTAAAGAGTTATCAGAGTAGAGAGTAGAGAGTTAGTAGGGTACAGAGTTAGTAGATTAGGGATTTAGCAGAGTAAAGAGTTATCAGAGTAGAGAGTAGAGAGTTAGTAGGGTACAGAGTTAGTAGATTAGGGATTTAGCAGAGTAAAGAGTTATCAGAGTAGAGAGTAGAGAGTTAGTATATTAGGAATTTAGCAGAGTAAAGAGTTATCAGAGTAGAGAGTAGAGAGTTAGTATATTAGGAATTTAGCAGAGTAAAGAGTTATCAGAGTAGAGAGTGAGAGTTAGTATATTAGGAATTTAGCAGAGTAAAGAGTTATCAGAGTAGAGAGTAGAGAGTTAGCATATTAGGAATTATCAGAGTAGAGAGTAGAGAGTTAGTAGAGTAGGGAACTATCAGAGTAGAGAGTTAGTAGAGTAGATAGTTAGTAGATTAATGATTTATCAGAGTAAACAGTTATCAGAGTAGAGAGACGAGTAGAGAGTTAGTAGAGTAGAGAGTTAGAAGAGTAGGGAATTAGCAGAGTAGAGAGTTAGTAGAGTAGAGATTATCAGAGTAGAGAGTTAGTAGAGTAGAGAGTTAGAAGAGTAGGGAATTAGCAGAGTAGAGAGTAGGTAGAGTAGAGATTATCAGAGTATAGAGTTAGTAGAGTAGAGAGTTAGAAGAGTAGGGAATTAGCAGAGTAGAGAGTTAGTAGAGTAGAGATTATCAGAGTAGAGAGTTAGTAGAGTAGAGAGTTAGAAGAGTAGGGAATTAGCAGAGGAAAGAGTTAGTAGAGTAGAGATTATCAGAGTAGAGATTATCAGAGTAGAGAGTTAGTAGAGTAGATAGTTAGTAGATTAAGGATTAAGCAGAGTAAAGATTTATGAGAGTAGAGAGAAGAGTAGAGAGTAAGCAGAGTGGAGAGTTAGTGGAGTAGAGAGTTAGAAGAGTAGGGAATTAGCAGAGTAGAGAGTTAGTAGAGTAGAGATTATCAGAGTGGAGAGTTAGTAGAGTAGAGAGTTAGAAGAGTAGGGAATTAGCAGAGTAGAGAGTTTGTAGAGTAGAGATTATCAGAGTAGAGAGTTAGTAGAGTAGAGAGTTAGAAGAGTAGGGAATTAGCAGAGTAGAGAGTTAGTAGAGTAGAGATTATCAGAGTAGAGAGTTAGTAGAGTAGAGAGTTAGAAGAGTAGGGAATTAGCAGAGTAGAGAGTTAGTAGAGTAGAGATTATCAGAGTAGAGATTATCAGAGTAGAGAGTTAGAAGAGTAGGGAATTAGCAGAGTAGAGAGTTAGTAGAGTAGAGATTATCAGAGTAGAGAGTTAGAAGAGTAGGAATTTAGCATAGTAGAAATTTGGTAGAGTAAAGACTTAATATAGTAGGGAGTTATTAGAGTAGAGAGTTATTAGAGTAGGTAGTTAGTGGGGTCGAGAGTTAGTAGAGTAGAGAGTAAGCAGAGTAGGGAGTTAGTAGGGAGTTAGCAGAGTCGGGAGTTAGTAGGGTAAAGATTTAGTAGATTATGGATTTCTAAGAGTAAAGAGTATCAGAGTAGAGAGATAATAGATTAGAGAGTTAGAAGAGTAGAGAGTTACTAGAGTTGGTATTTAGCGGAGTAAATAGTTATCAGAGTAGAGAGTAGAGTTAGTAGAGTAGAGTAGAGTTGAGAGTTAATAGAGTATATTTACTAGTTTAAGGAACTTGTCCGACCTTTTATTGATATTAGGACTCTGACCAATTTTGGTAAAGATCAGATGCGAAATGAAGGCGTTAGAGCAAAGCAAGAGAGATTTCAAAATGCCAATCGGTCCGACTAGACCCCGGGTCTTGTAAATTTACCCAGTCGAAAGCGAGACCTCTTCCCCGCTCCCCAACCCGCTTCTCTACATATTCGCGCAAACACACACACAAACACACACAATCGCACGTACGCAAGCACGCACACAGATTCGCGCGCCCACATATTAAACTTACTTTTGCAAGTGTCCAGAGGGACAATTGGATATCTGCAGTTTTGCTGGTGATTCGTCGTATCGTCAACAAGAATTGCAGCGGTCGCTAAAAAGTAAAATATATGTAACCATAATTACCAATTAAAACACGTGATAACGATTTCTTATAGACCTGTGTGCAGCACTGCTAATGGAAGATTCCATGTACTCTGTAATTTAAGAACATTTTCTTGTCGAGTTCATGGATATTGCACAGAATAATTCTGACACATTCTTCAGCAGTCTTAAACTTTAGCGGATTTTCCGTTCTTATCTTTAAAGCAAATCTTACTTTTATCGGAAATGGGTCTTATTTTTAGCACAACATTGGTACTACTAATATCAAAAAGTATACAACTATTTACTTCTTTAGAGATCGAAGGTGAGATCTATTTATCAGAGAGAGAGAGCACAGACCTAATAACAAATAGATTGGACACTACGAAAATTATCTAAATTTCACCTGGCACAGTTCGAAAATTTCACAAAATATTTCCCAACTTTAAACACACATATCATGAAGAGTTTTATAGATATAAGTTTCATTGATGCCAAATCCCATCACAAATTTAATTTTCTTTCCAATGATAGTTTTTGTTTTTTCTTACATTTAGAGCAAAAAGGAGTATGACGGAAACTTTGACTATGTCAAAACCTTGATTTTTAAGGGAAAAGCAAAAAATGATGACATTTTTAACTTTGAACATCTTTTTATACAATTTCTTATTTTGAAAATAAACATAAATTATTATAATCCCATTTTGCTATTAACTTGATTATTTGGTTTAAACATATTTTATTTCAACATTTTTACAACATATATATATTGGTACAATACATCATGTACACAGAACCAGTACTGTATACATCCCGCTATCCGTAGGAATCGACAATTTCTCAATTTCAAGTCGAAGTCCTGTTGGTATTTGATCCCGCAGCGTTGAGAGGCGAGGAGGCGTCCACCGCATCGTCTTTACCAGGCGAGGAGGCTTCAACCGCATCGTCTTTACCATCCCGGCAACGGAAGGGAGTAAGAAATGATGAAATGACGGGCATAAAGCAAACATATTCCGGTAGAAACCAGCAGGGAACTAATAAAACAGTAACCAATACTGATGTTTACTAATTTCAGGAACATTTCATCTAAAAACAAGAGGCCCAAGAGAGCCTGTATCGCTCTACTGGCTGTACACATTTGACCATAGGGTCACCATTTGAATAAACTTTGAATAGGACCATACGCTTATGGTAAATACAAAATATTTAACCTTTGATACTTGTAGTTTCAGAGAAGATTTTTAAGTTTTTCCCTATATGTCTATGTAAAACATGTGACCCCTGGGGCGGCCCCACATTTGACCCAGGGTTACTATTCGAAAACATTTCATAGAGGACCATAAGCTTATGGTAATTACAAAATATTAAAACTTTGGCCCTTGGAGTTTCAGAAAAGAAAATGTTTTAAGTTTCTTCCCGATATAAGTCTATGAAAAACATGTGATCACTAGGGCGGGGTCAAATTTGACCCAAGGGCCACTATTTAAAACACATTGGTAGAGGACTTGAATAGATTTTAAGTTTGAAGGTTTTCTCTATAAAATTCTATTTAAAACGTGATACTCCTGCAATGGGCTCAGATTTGATCCCAAGGCCACAATTTCGACAAACTTGTTAGAGGATAATAAGTTTATGGTAAATGCAAAATATTAAACCTTTGGCTCTTGTAGTTTCAGAAAAACGACGTTTTAAAGTTTTCCCTATATGTCTTTTAAAATGTGTGACCCATAGGGCGGAACCATATTAAACACTAGGGTCACCATTTGAAAAATCTAGGTAGAGGACCATAACCTTATGGTAAATGAAAAATATTAAACCTTTGGCTCTTGTAGTTTCAGAAAAGATGAGTTTTTTTAGTTTTTTTCTCTGTAAGGCTATGCAAAAATATGTGACCAATGGGGCAGAGCAAAACTGGACCCTGGGGTCACTATTTGAACAAACTTGGTAGTGGACCATAAACTTGTGGTAAATCAAAAATATTAAACGTGTGACTCTTGTAGTTTTAGAAAAGATGATTTTTTAAGGTTTTCCCTGTACATGTCTATGTAAAACATGTGACTGCTGGGGAGGGGCCAAATTGGACCCCAAGGTCGCCATTTCAACAAGCAAGCTTATAACAAATACAAAACATTAACCTTCTGGTTCGTTTACGTTGAGAGAAGACATTTTTTAAGCTGTTTTCCTATATAAGTCTAGGTAAAAAAATGTGACCACTGGGGGCGGGGCCAAATTTAACCCCAGGGCCACCATTTGAACAAACTTCGTAGAGGACCATATAAGCTTATGGTAACTGCAAAATATTAAACCGTTGGTTCTTGTAGTTTCAGGGCAGAATAGATTTTAAGTTTCAAGGTTTTCGCTATATAAGTCTAAGTAAAATATGTGACCGCTGGGGCGGGGCCAAATTGGACCCCAAGGTCGCCATTTCAACAAAGTTCGTAGAGGACCACAAGCTTATAATAAATACAAAACATTAACCTTCTGGTGCATTTACTTTGAGAGAAGACATTTTTTAAGTTATTCCTATATAAGTCTATGTAAAACATGTGACCACTGGGGGCGGGGCCAAATTTAACCCCAGGGCCACCATTTGAACACACTTCGTAGAGGACCATATAAGCTGATGGTAAATGCAAAATATTAAACCGTTGGTTCTTGTAGTTTCAGGGCAGAATAGATTTTAAGTTTCAAGGTTTTTGCTATATAAGTCTAAGTAAAATATGTGACCGCTGGGGCGGGGCCAAATTGACCCCAAGGTCGCCATTACAACAAACTTTGTAAAGGACCATAAGCTTATAGTAAATACAAAATATTAACCTTCTGGCTCATATAGTTTCAGAGAAGACGATTTTTAAGTGGGTTTCCCCCTATTTAAGTCTTTGTAAAATATGACCACTGGGGGCCGGGCCAAATTTAACCCCAGGGTCACCATTTGAACAAACTTGGTAGAAAACCATAATTTGATGGTAAATGTAAAATATTAAACCTTTGGCTCTTGTAGTTACAGAAAATACTATTTTAAGGTGTTTCCATATAAAAGTCTATGCAAAATATGTGACCCTTGAGGCCGGGCCAAATTGGACCTGAGGGTCACCATTTGAATAAGCTAGGTAGAGGATCATAAGCTTATGGTAAATGTAACATGTTTAACTTCTGGCTCATGTAGTTTTAGAAAATATACTTTTTTTTAGGTTTTTCCCTAGATAAGTCTATGTAAAGCATCTGACCCATGGGGCGGGTCACCATTCGAATAAACTTCGTAGAGTATCACGCTTATGATAATTGCAAAATATTAAACTTCTGACTCTTATATTTCAGAGAAGATTTTTTAAGGTTTGTTTCCTATATAAGTCTATATAAGTCTATGTAAAACATGTGACCCCGGGGAGTGGGGACAAATTTAACCCCAGGGTCAGGATTGCCATTTGAACAAAACTTCGTAGAGGACCATACACTTATGGTAAATTGCAAAATATTAAACCGCTGGCTCTTGTAGTTTCAGAAAAGAAGAGTTTTAAGTTTAAGATTTTCCATATATGTCTATGTAAAACATGTGACGTTTGGGGCGGGGTCAAATTTGACCCCAGTGTCACCATATGAACAAACTGCGTAGAGGACCATAAGCTTATGAAAAATGCAAACTATTTAAACTTCAGGGTCAGTATTTGAACAAATTAAGTAGAGGAACATTAGCTTATGATAAATGCAAAATATTTAACATTTGCCTGTTGTAGTTTCAGAGAGATAATATTTTTAAGTTTTTCCTTATATAAGTCAATGTAAAAGATGTGACCCCTGGGCGGGGCAATATTTCTTTTACCCCAGGGTCACCATTTGAACGAAGTAGATAGAGCTTATGGTAAATGCAAAATATTAAACCTTCGGGTCTTGGAGTGTCAGAAAAGACGATTTATTTTTACGTTTTTACTATATAGAGATTTGACCCTGGAGAAGTAAATCAAGGGTCTTAACTCTAGTGTTACTGGTCCGATTTGGCTGGTTTTCGAACTCGTCCAGGCTTATACAGACACAGACACGGTTTGATAAAAATAAGGCATTTTTTTCCGTAATTCAAGGAGCACAACTCTGGTGTTATTGGTCCGACATAGCTGGTTTTCGAACTTGTTCAAGATTTCATCAGTAATATTCATATCAACAATCTGTACAATCTGTACAAGTTTCGTAAAGATCAATACATAATGAAGGTACTAGAGTGTTCACATACTTGATATGACATGTTTCAGCAAAACAAGGGCCATAACTCTGGTGTTACTAATCCGATCCGGCTGATTTTTTAACTTAAATGAGCTTTTATTCATATAAAGACACTGGCAAAGTTTCATAAAAATCCGATTAATAATGAACAAGGAGTAAAACATGGTTATTGAAGTATAAAAGGAATGTACATTTAAGAGGTCAAAGCGTGTACTGTAGCTCGTGGAACAAGGTTTGAGTGATAAAGAAGATCAGCGCATCTCAAGCGTGTCGTATCGTAATGTAAATCGCGTGTGAACTTGTTGTATATCTTTATGGTACCAGGTTACCGGCGATAAGCGCAATTCTGACAAACGCATATTGTTTCACAAAAAAAGGTGATGTTAAACCATTTTGTAAACTAAAATCTATATTTCCTACGTTAACAAGTGAAGAAGACTCCGTGAACACGTTTCTATCTGCGTACGTCTAAAATACTTAGATGGAGACCAGTTAACAATCTGATAAAAAAATATCCGGGTTCCAAATAATATTATATAGGTATGTTTTTGATCACTCGACATTTAACTAAGTTTGCTCTACCCACGCAACACTGAATACATGTACATGCTTCCTATACAATAGTTTCCTGAGAGTGTGCACACTAATCTATACTATGCCGGTAGTTGTGACTTTTAAAGCGGCATGCAGTAAATGGTGTATTTATGTTTTATTAGAATAGTCTTATTTTAAAATTATTTAAGTTTCCTAGAAATAACTGAATTGTATGTCGATCACCCTTTGATTAGTTATGTTAGAGTTCATGTGTATCCGAAAATACAAAAAACAGACGGTACAAAAATCGAAAGTCATATATAACCTAACATGTGTTGAAAATGACGTAAAAAAACATACAAACAAACAAACAAACAATATAAAAACATAAACAGTATACTGTAATTTAAGTACAGTACTTACGGCATGTGGGTGGGGTGCCGCCGGTACACACATTTGTGTCGACCAAATCGGGTGTACTTGCGGAATTATCTGAAATAAAGAAACATCCTAAATATATGCAAACATAATTTGGGTACGATGTACACTACTTTTTTTCTCATACTCAGCCCTTCTTTATTTCCGCGTATTACGACATTTCTCAGATGCAGAATTGTTGGAACCAATCAGTTTTTCAAATCGTAACAATTGTTACTTGAGATGAATGGCCTCCTTCGTGTAGTATTATCAATTAACAAATTTAACTCCAACATCATATGAACATTTTTTGATAGTCTCGGAGAGAAACATATATTGATGTTAAGTTCCAGTGTGAAAGATAGTGACAATGTTAAGTTCCGGTGTGAAACTTAGTGGCCATGTTAAGTTCTAGTGTGAAAGATAATGACAGTGTTAAGTTCCAGTGTGAAACTTAGTGGCCATGTTAAGTTTTAGTGTGAAAGATAATGACAGTGTTAAGTTCCAGTGTGAAAGACAGTGGCAATGTTAAGTTCCAGTGTGAAAGATAGTGGCCATGTTAAGTTCCAGTGTGAAGGATAGTGGCCATGTTAAGTTCCAGTGTGAAAGTTAGTGGCCATGTTAAGTTTCAGTGTGAAAGATAGTGGCCATGTTAAGTTCCAGTGTGAAAGACAGTGGCCATGTTAAGTTCCAGTGTGAAAGATAGTGGCCATGTTAAGTTCCAGTGTGAAAGACAGTGGCCATGTTAAGTTCCAGTGTGAAAGATAGTGGCCATGTTAAGTTCCAGTGTGAAAGATAGTGGCCATGTTAAGTTCCAATGTGAAAGATAGAGGGAATGTTAAGTTCCAGTGTGAAAGATAGTGGCCATGTTAAGTTCCAATGTGAAAGATAGAGGGAATGTTAAGTTCCAATGTGAAAGATAGTGGCAATGTTAAGTTCCAGTGTGAAAGATAGTGGCCATGTTAAGTTCCAATGTGAAAGATAGAGGGAATGTTAAGTTCCAGTGTGAAGGATAGTGGCCATGTTAAGTTCCAGTGTGAAAGATAGTGGCCATGTTAAGTTCCAATGTGAAAGATAGAGGGAATGTTAAGTTCCAGTGTGAAAGATAGTGGCCATGTTAAGTTCCAGTTTGAAAGATAATGGCAATGTTAAGTTCCAGTGTGAAAGATAGTGGCCATGTTAAGTTCCAGTGTGAAAGATAATGGCAATGTTAAGTTCCAGTGTGAAAGATAGTGGCCATGTTAAGTTCCAGTTTGAAAGATAATGGCAATGTTAAGTTCCAGTGTGAAAGACAGTGGCCATGTTAAGTTCCAGTGTGAAAGATAGTGACAATGTTAAGTTCCAGTTTGAAAGATAGTGACAATGTTAAGTTCCAGTGTGAAAGATAGTGGCCATGTTAAGTTCCAGTTTGAAAGATAGTGACAATGTTAAGTTCCAGTGTGAAAGATAGTGGCCATGTTAAGTTCCAGTGTGAAAGACAATGGCAGAGCCTCGCCATTCTTCGTTTTCTAAGCCTCGCCTAATAAACTTGATAGTAAAAGGCACTGACACAATGTTCTCTATTTATATTCATTCATTCATTAGATGTATTCATTAGCTCATGCCAAAGGTGTGTGCAAAGATTCATTGTTGTATACCTAAAATAGCCGCAAACGCTTCAGGCCTGCCAAATCTCCGGATTTTCATTTACTCTCCGAATTTAAGTGTACAATCTCAGGATTTCCATCAAATCTTATTTTTCAAATAATGTTCATTATTTAACAGCTATATTTAGCTATATTTTTACAGTTTATCAGCTATTTTCTTCATTGGTTACGCTGCCTTGTGAGCGATGGAAAGAAGAGTATCAAACACTACATACATATTAATAAAATCAAAAATAATTTAAATTTGCGCTTAAAAAAATATAAAATTTGAAAATCAAGTCGCGCGCTCAAATTTTCATTTAAGTATGTTCTTTGCACGCTTTACATCTTATATGTTATTAATTACAGGATTGTATGTTAAAAAGTTTTGGAAGGCCTGACGCTTGCTAAAGTCAAGGTTATGTTCCAGGATAAATATTTCCTCAAAGTGGAATACTTAAAAACATGATTCAGAGAGTTTTATTTTTGTTTAATAAGATTAATTCATTTGATCATGCTGACGATGTGTGCAACGTTTCATTGTTGTACACTTTATACTTTGAAAGGTTTAGCCATAATCTCTTGTAAAGGGCGGTGTTAAGTTCCAGATTAAAACCTTTATCAAAAGAGAAATATTCAAAACATATGTACTAGAGAGTTATGATACTGTAATTGTATGTATTGGATCATGCTAAAATGTATACGATTGAATTGAATTGGGGTTTTAAGGCGCACCAACACATGAAAGGTTATATGGCGCCTAACAGTAATGAACATGCCAGGCTCATCCTCCATGTACATCGAGATAAAATATGGATAACGGGCCTAGAACCTTCTCACCCTGAACTGCAGAGTTGCTGCAAATTCTGTTGTAGACACTCCATTTACGCTGGAGCTACGTTATAGATTGTCTGCCACTGCCCTATTGATATGAGCGAGAGGCGCCTGAAACAATGCAGGGGTCATGATGAAGACCTTTAATGAGCATGAACAAAATGTATACAAAGTTTCATTGTTGTAGACCTTATACTTCGAACGTTATTGGCAAGATCATGCTCCAAGTTAACCCTGAAGGGAAACTTTTTTTTTAAAGAATGACTCAGAGTTCGGGCCTTTATAAAAATGTATTCATAGAATCTTGTTGAAGATGTGTACAACGTGTCATTGTTGTACACCTAATACTAATAACGAAAGTTATAAGAAAATTTATGTTCCAGGTTAAAACTTTTTCAAAGGGAAATTATTCAAAAAATATTTATTAGACGGTTATGGGTTTTTATAAGATGAACATGAATCAGAGAACTATGGGAGTTTATCAGATGTATTCAATGGGTCCTCCTGCTGAAGACGAATGAATAGACTTGCGTAGGAATCACAAACATAAATGAGGACTTTAAAGAAAGAAAAATCATTACGTGGTCTCACCTTAATTCCATTAAGTGATGGGAAAGCTTATATTAGCAGGATTTTATAACGGGTATTTTGCATGACAATAAACACATTTAAAACGATTTTTACTGAAAAGCTGTTTAAAATTACCTATTAAATGTTTAAAGTTTACAATATGCAAACTTTTTACGCCGAAATTAAGGTTTTATTTCATACTCAAGCCAACCCCTTTTCGCTTCTTGGAGGAGGGGTTGGGTGGGATATAAAAGTTAATTCTCGGACCACGTAACGATAAGCTAATGCACAGCAAGTAACTTACGTAATTGAGCGGATTTTTTCTTCTATTTTTAGTCACAGTGACTCTGACCTTGACCGCAGTGACCCCAAATGCAATCCCAAACTTCATTTCCATTTGAGGTACCTACAGAGTAAGTTTCGTTCCAATATCTCATTCCCAACTAAACTTATTGAGCGAAAATCGTTTAACTATTACAGTAATAATGACCTTGACCACAGTGACCCAAAATGCAATCCCAAACTTCCTTTCCATATAAGCTACCTACACAGCAAGATTAATTAAATTATTGAGCGGAAACCGTTTTTCTGTTTTTAGTTAACAGTGACCTTTACTTTACTTAAACCCCAGTGACCCCAGATGCAATAGCAAGCTTTCTTTCCATATAAGGTACCTACAGAGTACGTTTCGTTCCAATATCTCATTCCCAACTAAACTTATTGAGCGGAAACCGTTTTTTTATATTTTTAGTAACAATGACCTTGACCCAGGTGACCCCAAATGCAATCCCAAACTTCCTTTCGATAAAAGCTACCTACACAAGTTTATTCTAATATCTCGTTCCTTGCTTAAGTTATTGAGCTGAAACTGTTTTTCTTTTTTAATATTAGTGACCTTGACCTTGACCACAGTGACCCTAATGCAATCCCAAACTTATATTCCATATAAGGTACCTTCACAGCAAGTTTAGTTCCAATATCTCATTGCCAACTAGAGTTGTTGAGCGGAAATCGTTTTCTATTTTTAGTAACAATGTATTTGATCCCAGTGACCCAAAATACAATTCCAAACTTCCTTTCCATGTAAGCTATCTACACATGAAGCTTCAATTTATTATCTCATTCCTTAATTAGGTTACTGAGCGAAACCGTGTTTCTATTTTTAGTAACAGTGACCTTGACCTAGTTCCCAGTTACCCCAAATGCAATCCCAAGCTTTATTGTCATATAAGTTACATGTACCTACACAGCAAGTTTCGTTCCAATATCTCATTCCCAACTAAAGTTATTGAGTGGAAACCTTTTTTTTCTTCATATTTTTAGTAAAAATGACCTTGACCTAGATCCCAGTGACCCCAAATGCAATCCCAATATTTCTTTTCATATAAGGTACATGTACTTACACAGCAAGTTTCGTTCCAATATCTCATTCCCAACCAAAGTTATTGAGTGGAAACCGTTTTATGTTTTCCTATTTTTTGTAAAAATGACATTGACCTTGACTACAGTGACTCCAAATGCAATCCCAAAGTTCATTTCGGTATAAGGTACCTACACAGCAAGTTCCTTTCGGTATAAGGTACCTACACAGCAAGTTTCAGTTTAATATCTCATTCCTTACATAAGTTATTGTGCGTTTTTTTTATTTTTAGTAATAATGACCTTGACCTTGAACTCAAACTCAGTGACCCCAAATGCAATTCCAAACTTCCTCTCCATACAGGCTACATACCCTGCAAGTTTCATGGCAATACCTCATCCCTAACAAAAGTTATTGAGAGAAAACTAAGAGCACGCAAGCACAACATACCCGAATCTTGGAAACCTGGTTAACAACATATTGTAGCTGAAAATTCTCTTTGTAATAGCACAGGTGTAAATCGTTTAATTGAAAATAACACCTGTAAGAATAACAGTTAGATTATGGAAGGGAGCTGAAATGGACATGCTACAAATCAAATAGAGCATGGTTTCAACTCGTTATTTAATTTAAACACTTCGATGGGCTATTCCCATCTCGATGTTTAAATTAACCAACTCAATGAAACCATACTCTGTCTATTACAAGGATAATGCCACAAAAAACACAACAATAAACACATCTTCAACATATATTGTAACGAATAAAACATTTTGAAAGTTTTATATATTCGAAGTATACAATTCCAATGTTTCTGTGATAGTTATTTAAGGGGAATACTCCTCATCAAGATGAGTTATTTAAGGGGAATACTCCTCATAAAGATGAGTTATTTAAATAAAGATGAGTTATTTAAGGGGAATATTCCTCATAAAGATGAGGAATTTAAGGGGAATACTCCTCATAAAGATGAGTTATTTAAGGGGAATACTCCTCATAAAGATGAGTTATTTAAGGGAATACTCCTCATAAAGATGAGGTATTTAAGGGGATTCCTCCTCATAAAGATGAGGAATTTAAGGGGAATACTCTTTATAAAGATGAGTTATTTAAGGGAATTACTCCTCATAAAGATGAGTTATTTAAGGGGAATACTCCTCATAAAGATGAGTTATTTAGGGGGAATACTCCTCATAAAGATGAGGAATTTAAGGGGAATACTCTTCATAAAGATGAGTTATTTAAGGGGAATGCTCCTCATAAAGATGAGTTATTTAAATAAATATAAGAAATTTAAGGGGAATACTCCTCATAAAGATGAGTTATTTAAGGGGAATACTCCTCATAAAGATGAGTTATTTAAATAAAGATGAGTTATTTAAGGGGAATACTCCTCATAAAGATGAGTTATTTAAGGGGAATACTCCTGATAAAGATGAGGTATTTAAGGGGAATACTCCTCATAAAGATGAGGTATTTAAGAGGATTACTCCTCATAAAGATGAATTATTTAAGGGTAATACTCCTCATAAAGATGAGTTATTTAAGGGGAATACTCCTGATAAAGATGAGGTATTTAAGGGGAATACTCCTCATAAAGATGAGTTATTTAAGGGAAATACTCCTGATAAAGATGAATTATTTAAGAGGAATAATCATCATAAAGATGAGTTATTTAAGGGGAATACTCCTCAAAAAGATGAGTTATTTAAGGGGAATACTCCTGATAAAGATGAGTTATTTAAGGGGAATACTCCTGATAAAGATGAGTTGTTTAAGTGGAATACTCCTGATAAAGATGAGTTATTTAAGGGGAATACTCCTCATAAAGATGAGGTATTTAAGGGGAATACTCCTCATAAAGATGAGTTATTTAAGGGGAATACTCCTCATAAAGATGAGTTATTTAAGGGGAATACTCCTCATAAAGATGAGTATTTAAATAAAGATGAGGTATTTAAGGGGATTACTCCTCATAAAGATGTGGACGTACCTTTGGTTCTGAAAATGTACACTCCTTTATTCCCACAGCGACAGTTAGTCTTGACAGACAAGTCCTCTGTGCCGTCATTGCAGATCTCTGCAAACTTGTAGCTGGTGCCAGTATAATCACCGTTGATGAAACCCTGGTGTTCATTGTAATACGTTATAGAAGACAATTGTTATTTATTATATACCTATCAGTGATTTTTAAGGATTTATCGGTGACATATTTTTAATATCAGACAAAAGTGATATCGTCACACCAGTGACGATATCATCTTTCTATATCGTCACTTCGTCACTAGTGTGACGATATCACTTTGCCGGGACTACTTTTTTACCAAGTTTGTATGTAATGGTCTGTAGATTGATATTTGTATATGTATAAGTCTGAATACGCGAGGGCACCTTGCGTGGGGGGCGCGAAGTGGGGGAGGTGAAGTATTTTCAATTAAATATCCTTAAAAAATCACATCACTGATAGGTATATAATAAATAGAATAATCAACAGTCTCGAAGTGATAGAAAAACTATGTCTTTCGAACACGTTGTAATTCGGTTAAAAAACACTCATTTTCATGACCTAGTTCCATATTTGTCACTGCACGCTGATCTGTAGAGTTATTCTAAAGAAAATTGTGGCAGATGTTTGTTAAGAAATCAATAGTCATGGAAATAATACGAAATAACATTTTGGGGTGAAAATAGGCATTTTATTGAAATTTAAAAACCTGAATTTTCTATAAAAAAAAATGGATTTTCATATCTGCCTCAATACAAACTAGGTCAAGTTTAAAAACCAATATATCAGCTCATAATTGCTTTAAACATATTAGAATAATGACATATTGTCAATTAACGTTATATTTACAATTTTGTTGTGTAAACTTTAAGTTTTATGGGCAGTATCATAGAAGAAACATTTTCATAACATGTCATGTGTAGCAGATTTATTTTTAGCTCCTGGCAGAAAAGGTGCTTGTGATGTAATGGTGTTTTCTTTAGATAAATAATCAAATTCATTATTCAAATTAGATGCTAATGTTTGATGGTACTCTGGGTAATATACAAATATAAACATTTGATGGAAATTTTGATCATTTCTGTTTTTGAATCTAGGTCAAAGTTGGTCAACTTTGGAGCTCAGTTTTACCAAGAAATAATTTGACGTTCATCAGCGTTCATACACCGATTTATTCATCTATCTTACTCTTTCAAGTGCATGTTTTCTTTAATGTGTATCTCTTAGCGCAGTTAAGCGCCAGGTCAACTAATAAAGCATGTATTTACACATAACTGGTTGAAAATAGTAGAGCGCACAACACCGTCAGCTGATAACGCGTGTTGTGTATACATGTAGGTAAATGCACCAAATCCCCAACATGCTAAAAGTTCAAACTGCTATAACTTTTTTATTTCTGGGTGGATTTTGATGATATAAACAGCATTATGCTTATATCAAGGAATTGAAACTATTTATTTTCCCCATTAAACCTAAAAAGCTTTGTCATGATTCAGTAAATTCAAAATATTGACACTTTGTTATCCAGAAGGCAACGGCACAGAAAATAGCACTGTTGCTAAGCTGTTGTTGTTATATAAACATTATAGCCGTTAGCAAAACGTGTAGATGTATGTTTTGCGTTGCGTGTTTGTTCTTTGCATTACAGAAGAAAGTCATAGCAATGTTTTCATGTAGCAATTGGCTAAATGACATGTTGAAGATAACTTTGATTTTAAATACAAATCGTTTTGGTGGAATTTGACCCGCCTCACGCTAATATGACGCAACCAATATGGTGAATTTCGATATACATTCGGGTAATACTGCGAAGCAGTGTACAAGATGTTGCGAGTGATCTCTGAACCCTAGACTGTCTTTAGAACGCAGCATCCCAGGATTTGCAGCAAAACCGGTCAGGTCAACAGTTGAACTGCAGGAGGTTAAGTTTCCAAATGTTTTTAATTTAGACTAAAGTAAATTTTCGTACAGCACCTACTACAGCATTATTGTCAAAAACATTATTTAAAAGGCACTTATTTTTAATTTCAGAAATGCTGTTCATCTTAATACAATTAATCAAAGCACTAAAATAGACCTGACTGAAGTCTCGGCGACCATATCAATTTACAAATTTCCTTACCGCCTATGTACATGTAACGCTTTATCGGTTCAGTATATTAGAATCCAATACCGGAAGTATTTATGTGCGTACAATCACTAAAGCAAGATGAGCATCAACGATAAACTCCGAGTCCATCACCAACCCAAAGGTGAAGGTGAGACAATTTATTGATCACTGATTGGTCACATTATTGTGATGATTTCACGCTTAACTGATGTAAGATGTCTTGCTGATGTCAGGCATTACGTAGTATGTACTGTTAAGCCTCGAACATGTGTGGTTGCGTGATTTATGGTGCATTGACCTCGCCAACTGATTGCGTTTCAATGAAAAGACCAATGTAGTGAAGCGATTGTATAACTGTCATTGGAAGCTGGTGATTTTTATTTAGCTAAGGAACAAGTTTGAAATTGTCGACATGTAATGAGTAGCTGGATGATAGTGCAAGTTCCATAAAGTACGTGTAACCGAAATATACTCGGTAAAAACAGTTTTGGACCAGGGTATATAAAGTCATATAAAAATAAAACTAGTAGACAGAATTTAATTATCTTTTTTTAGTGACCAAGGTCTACCCTACTCGGTTAATTTGGTACCAGAAACATTAAATTCCAAACAAGATTAGATTTTTTAAAAATATGTCGAACACATAAAAGGTCTGTAAAAAATGTTGCAAAGTCCATAAAAAGTAACAGTTACAGACATTCGAGTAACCAATAAAAAGATTATTACCCGGTTAATCTTGTTTGGAATTTAATGTTTCTGGTACCAAATTAACCGGGTAGGGTAGACCTTGGTTACTAAAAAAAGATTCAATAAATTCTGTCCAAAAGTTTTATTGTTTTATGACTTTATATACCCTGCTCCAAAACTTTTTTTACCGAGTATAGTATCAAAAAGGACGTGTAACCGAAATAGTATCAACCTAACGTCGAATGTACAGGGATTGCCTTCATAGTTCAAAAATGTTTTTAGGGACGCACTGAAATCTTTATTTTAAAACTCACTCGTTTAAAAATAAAGATTGCAGTGTGTCCCAAAAAGCAGTTTTTTTAAACTATGAAGGCAATCCCTGTACATTCGAATAACACGGAATACTACTCAAAATTTGCTAAGGATCACTTTTTTGCTTTCTAAATTTCTTGCTGAAATAAATAGCATTATTTCTATTTTACAGGAAATTACTTAGGGCCGTGTATGGTCATGTGATCTCATGACTTGTTTCAAATTGTGGAATTGTTGAAGTATCAATGAAATTAATATCGTTAATTAATTTCTAATAAACTTATATGGAAGAATAAAAGTGATATTTAGCAAATGTTGAGTAGTATACTTCGTATGGGAAATGTTCTAGGCGAGTCACTTTCAAGTATTTGGTGGCAACATTGTATCGAACATGAGGTACAAACACATCATCGCGGATTAGCGGTCCCCATTTTGGTGCTGGAGGGAGTGTTTAGGGGCCGTCTATACGCCGTTTCTTTTTTTTCAAAAGTGTGATGCCACCTTAAGTTACACAACTATTGTATTTTGATATTTATGTCATGTCATTACATTCCCAGAAGCCAGTTATGTGACAAATAGTACGCTTCACTCAGCCAATCAGAATGCAGGAATTTTCGAAAATTCGTAGAAATATTACATTCTGGGTCTATTTACACTAAATCAACAGGATGTGCTCGCCTGGTGCAGTCGAAAGTAGTTCTGTATTAAAGAGTGCTAATCTTTTTTTCTTTAAAATCTTTTTTAGTGCAGTTTCCTGTTATTTTTTTGGATGTCACTGTTTTCTGGACATGTTGCTGATATTTGAAAATGCAGCTCATCATGCTTTTGACAGTTTTTGATATCAATTTCAGAATTGTTAGTAGACCGGGTATGAAATTGCAAGGGGTAAAAAATAGTGTTGACCTTTGACCCGGTGTTAGTATACAACTGAAGAAATGTGTCTTAGAAGGTATTAAACCCCTATTTCCTTGTTGATGTTTAATAGCAGACATGTTTATTTGCATGATAAAGTAAGTTTCCCAGAATTCTAATGAGGTCTGAGTTTTTAACAGGTTGTCAACATTCTAACTTTACTATGGAAGGGCAATGGAGACTCATTTACGCTATTATAACCTCTAGTGATACAAAAGTTTGACTACTCACTCGAATACTACCATCAACCATTGCAGTCAATCCAGGTCCATCAGTGTAAAGCATCATGACATACGAGTTATCATTACTGTCTACACCAAAGACCATCTGAACCAATTTTTCCTGTAAAAAAAAAAGAAAAGTTTTAAAACATTTAAGGGACACACGGCAATCTTGATGTTTTTATCAAGCATCAATATTTTTTTGATTTATTTCTAAGGTTTAATATAAATAAGGCATCAATATTATTGTCTCTACATATTTATCAAGGAATATTTTGACTTTAAACCGGCTTGCATATCATTAAATAAAATTTTGTGTTTTCAAGTTTCTATGTTATTTTACCAAATGTTGAAATATATTATTGATGCAGTATTATCAAAAGTCAGTAATATACAAAAACGATTTGGTTTATACTATTCTTATAATTATTATTAATGATTGAAATAATGCATGTTATTTAGAAAAACTAACTGGACACCGTGAGTTTTCAAAAAAATCAAGATTGCCATGTGTCCCTTTAAAGTAAAAATCTGAGTCTCAGATCAGTCATTTCTATAATAAATAACGATTTAAATTTAATCTCCGTCTTTGCTTTATTACATTGCCAAGCAGAGCCTTACCATATTACTGTAAACTAAATAATATAAATACATGTTTTTAAATTACTTACGTTATAATTTGTCAACCTGTATTTTAAATTAGCGATGTTTTCCGTGTACCACGCTAATAGACATTCTTACAGATTACCGGTTGTTCTAATTATAGCCCCAAAATGCATCTTGCTAGAGGGCGTTTTACTTAATCAATGGATTTTGAAGCAGACGACAATTTTATCCACCATCCCAATTTTTTTTTCAATCTTAACTTTTCTTTTTTTTAATAACAGGGTGTGTTAGGACGAAAGATGGTGGGGTTTTTTTGTGTTTTTTTTCATTTTCTTTAAATCATAAAATTATAATTAAAAAAGTTTCAACAAGAAGCACCACTAGTTTTTTCCGGACATGTTTCTGTTTTACCTTTTTATTGTGCCATACGTATATCGCACAATTGTCATGGATTTAAAACTATGGGTTCCAGCCTCTAAAAACTTATTTGACGTGAAAAAAGAAAAAAGAAATAAAAAAAAAGGTATGGTAAGATGGTCAACGACAAAAGTACACTTCTAAAAAAAAAAGCTTTCTTTTAAAAAAGAAATGAGGGGCTTACCTGAGCAGAATATGTGTTTTGAATTTGGAAGCATTTTGCCACGGAACAACAAGTACTCGAAGGGAAAAATGCATCAAATATTTTTTTCTTCTACCGTTATAGTAAACTTGACCCCAGGGTCTCAGTGAAAAAAGTTGGTATTGTAATATATTATATATTCTGTGATGAATTATAGAAATTTCCCAGTTTGAGAAAGTCTATAACATATCCCTTCCTCTACTGAGCTATCTCGCTTAGTGTCCAAGATAGCACAGTAGCCAAATGTTATGAACTAAAGGATAGACGTCACGATATTACGTCACGAATATTACTCCGCGCTGTCGCCAAAGGAGTGACAGAAGAAGGAATACTTGTGTCAAAAGACGATTGGAAAGAAATTCATCACAGAATATATATTATATAGTTTAATTAACATTTTTGTCTTGATACGGAAAATAATTCACTCGTGAGAAATATTCTCCCGATATAGAAACTCGTGCGAAAACGCACTCGTTTCTATATCGGAAGAATCCTTCTCACTCGGGAATTATTTCCCGTATCACTCCAACAATGTTAATTAAACTCTATGTAATGCTACATGTATGTGTAGTGTACCTCTTACTCTCGTAGTTTCAGAGAAGACTTTTTTAAACATGTTTGTATAAAAGTCTGTGTAAAAGTGAATGGCGTTGTGAAGGATTATAAGGCCAGTGTTATTTAATTGTTCGGTTCTCAAACCCTTCGACCCTAAATTTTGCAAAAATTTAAAAAAATAATAATAACCCAAAATAATATTTTAAAAAACACAAACAAATGTTTAAAAAACACTATCCGTTATTATTTTTTTTGGTCACCCATTTCAAACAACCAAATTATCATGTTTAAAAATTAACGTAAAATCAGAAGATCATGTTATATAAATTTGTTCAGGTCTATTCTATGTTTAACAATGTGACTAACACCATTACAATATACACACGTATAAAAGTTCAGCATTTTTTTCTTCTCCTGTGGAACTTTATCCGAAAGAAATCTGATAACCAAAAAGAAAAAGAAAACTCTGGCCTAAGCTGATGCTATATGCTATATATACAATAAACGTGCCATTTTCCGGGAAGAAGATCTGCAAATGTTCCCGATATAAGTCAATGAAAAAGATGTGAACCTTTGAGCGGGTAAAACAGAGTCGCCATTTGAACGAAACCTGATAACATGCCCTTATGTTGCATGCAATATATTATACTCCTAAATCGAGTAGTTTTAGAGAAGAAGATTGGTTTAAAGGAACGTTAGGCATATTCTTTGACTGTAGGTATACAATCCATTTTAATATTTTCCTCTATACACTTATGTAAAACTGTGACTCCTGGGGCTGGGCCAAATTTGACTATTTTTGTCATTTGAAAACACTTTATGAAGACCTTAGTCATCAAACTTACTAACCAATATCACAAAATGTACTTTCCAATGAAAAGAGGCAGTTACTACCGTAGTTCAGTTTATCTGGCATTGATTTCTACATAGTGTTTCTTGGTTTTGATATCACACATCAAGAGTGGTTTACTCAACTCTTCAAGGTATCACTACAAGGTATCTTCAAGGTATCACTACATATACCTTGAAACCCTTTAGCTCTCTTGAAACCCGTCGTAGGATAATTCTTTCGCCAAAAAAGTAGTAGTGTCTCTCTTTGCTTTTAATATATATTTCCATAATTACTGACATTATATGATTATGGTAGATGCAGGTGATTTGGACAGTCTAAAATTGTACGTGCAGCTATCAGACGGACACAGCCAACAACATATAACAGTTTTATGGGTGCTGACGAAGAGCAAAAATTCTGGAGTAACAGCCAAAAATGGTGCCATGGATGACTTAGTCTCGGCCAGCTAGACCGTATCATGCATATGTCTTACTTGCAGATATCGGTCTCGGCAGATTAGGCCAATTAAAGCGCCCACTAGCGATTAGTCGATTTATTCGCGCGTTTTTTTCAAGCGCATAAAGTTGACGTTTGCGTGACGTCATCATGTAACTAAACGTACAACGTCAATTGTTGATGCACCTGTTACCATTTTTGACGTCACATGCTGCTTCTCAAAAGTTGAAAGTAAGAAATTATTATCAAATTAATTTAGAAATAAGTGTTTTGAAAGTCTCAAAACGAGAGGGCGATTTTAAACGTTTCCCCAGGCCCGGGTTCTGGATCCATGTAGCATAGCGTAACGAAGAAATCAGAAGCGGGACGGGTGACCGAGGCTATGGAAGACTCCACTCACATTTAAAAATGACAGTCCTAATATTCATCAATCTTTTGATCACAAGAATCAGACTCAGACTCAAAATCACATTTTTTTCTAATCCCTATCAACACAAAAGCATGGGTAAGAATTGTGATTTTCAGACATTTTCTGTTAAATTACCTTTAAAAATTACTCATTTCTGTAAGTAAGTATAGTAATTTGCTTGTAAAATTGTTTATATTTGTAATTAAAAAAAACTGAGATTTTTGAGTCGAGTCCGATTCTTGTGCTCAAAAGTTTAATGAATATTAGGCTAGTCAACGTACCAGATTGTGTACAACTGTGTGGGCCCAAATGACTGCCTTTCATAAAATAAGTAACCTTTAGCTTGAAAACTTCATGTTCGGAATCGCACAGTAAACATAAAGGTTTTGAGTAGTAATGATACAATTTTTACCCTTTTAATACTTCACTTCGAACACAATGGGCAATACCTAATGACAGTTTCTTTGATGTTATATTTATTGCTTCCTACACATCGATACTTAGTTGTGACATCAAGTTTAGTGCGTCTAGCCCATTAAAGATTTGAAAAGAAATCGACACAAGTTAGTGAAGGGCAGACGGATGGACGGACAAGTCATATCAATATGTCCCGTACTTCGCAAAGGCGGGGACAAATTTAACCATTGTGTCACCACAGGAAAACACTTGGTAGAGGATTTAATTAAATACCTAATATATTTTTAAAGATATCCCTATATATCCCCTTGTCAAAGCAACATTCATGCCGGATGTTGGGTGGGTGGGGGGGGGGGGGGGGGGGGGGGGGGGGGCAAAGGGGAGGGAGCCGGCCCCCTAATGTTTAGAGTGGGGATGGGGCCAGAGTATACTTTATGCGTATGCCCCCCACCCACCCAAAT
>JAWPHD010020392.1:0-31899 GCA_037043455.1 Cyrtodaria siliqua | reverse complement strand
ACTTCTTGTTCGTGTTTTGTTGTTTGTTTTCTGATATTAATAATAACAACAAGAGAATCGGTAGAACCGATGGATGCATCCCGAAAGTTACACAGAAAAAAGTAATTTTTAGTGTGAGTTGTTCCTTATTCAAAATGAATCCGTACGGAACTCTATTATGCTCCGGATAAGATTTTTCAAAAAAGGGAGATAATTAAAAAAAGTCGTGAAGCTAGAGTTATGGTTCCTATAAACTGCACTCCGTCTCATTGTCTTAATCATTCAGTGACACACGAACTTTAATCAAGCATACGTTTTGAGTTATGCTCCGGACAAAAAGTGCGACGCACGGACGTAGACACGGACGGACGGAAAAAGCGGCGACTATATGCTCCCCATTATAAACAATCTAGTGTTTTTAGTTACAATATATTTTGTATCAAAAACTAAGGTAATAGTAAATGAAAAGAAAAAAACTGTGATGGGGCCTCAGTATAATGTCTCTGTGGTAATCAGACAGCGAGAAGTAAGCAGTTAAAAAGCCTTCAGTTGGGAAATGTGTCTTTAAGTTGTTCGGTAACATCCCCTGATCAATCGTAGATAGGGTGCCAAGCTGAATTATGCAACGTAAGCAAATTATGAAGGGTCAAATGTCATCAAGTGCATTTCTGAAGAAAAAAAAAACTAAAAAATTCTGAAATGTCAATAGAGCTTTATTTTGAGTAGATTGTTTTCTAAATGGTATGACCTGATAGTTTGTTGCTTTGTGAGCGATATTAAAGGTCATTTAAAAAAAAAAAGAGTCATCGGGTTCAAGGTCACTGTTACTAAAAATAGAAAATATGAAATCCCTGAAATCGGATTCTATTCTGTACGCACCAGCTCTAGTGGAAGCCGATAATTCAGCATTCCAATTTTGTGTATAAACATATACTTAATTCGTTGTTTAAATATATGAATGAGATATGTCCTGTGTTCTACTCCTTGAACATAAACAACTTCATTACATTCTGTTCGTTCCAATAACCCTTTAACTTGAGATGCTACATTTAATTTGTTTGGGTTTACAATCAGATCATTTAGCGTAACATTATACATCTGGGTCCGTATTCACAAAGTTTCTCAGCAATATCTGAACTTAAGTCAAACTTTATCAATTTGTTAAACACCTTTCTGTATCGACTGAAGAGGTTTTCTTAATATTGTTTATAAGGTTATGAATAAATAAAACCTAGAATTAACGATTTATCTTAAAATAGATGTCTTGTAGTGTCGCTGAGATATTAAAAATATGAAAAAAATCTTAACTTTTGACTTCAGTAATACTTTCCACTTAAGTTGCTTATGCATTCGGGCCCTGTTTTATATATTTGCGATCGCTCACATGTGTAATTTTTAACCAGAACCGGATAATATAAACCATACGTTGATTTTTTTAAAGGGACTCTCCCGAGTTCTCCATATATTAAATCAGTTTTGAGTTTGTGTTTTAACACCTACACGTTGTTTACAACACTGGATGTGTACTTTTCTAACGTTTCCGCATTTGAGAATCCCCATACCTCTGATCCATAACTTGAAATAGCAAAAATGAGTAAACAATGTCTAATGTGCGACTGACCGATAGGTCAGTAAACTGACCTATATATGAATTCATTTCATAACAGTGTATGTTGAAGTACTGATTCTGGTATTCATTTCAACCCAATCTACAATCTGTATAAAGATGTGAATTATATATAAAACAGACCAACACATTATTGAATGCAAGAGTCAATACTGAGCGAGCCCCAGATGTTGTGGCATGACGGCAGGGTCACGGTCCTATCCTAACACATTTCTTAAAATCATACGAACAGTTGATCTTATAAAAGTAATGTAAGTTTCCTCGCTCCATCTGACTTTTCTTTCCAGACCACTCAGTTCCTTTTTTGACCATACACCGAGGATTATATATCATGGATGGTTCGCGTGTTTTGGAATCTGGTACACCTAATCAGTTTGATAGGTTTAATGTTCAAGCGATTCCAGACACTTTTCTATCAGATCAAGGCGTTATATTTCTAATTAATACAACTATACAATATTGGTATGGCCGTTGAACGTATTATCATCTTGTACAAAAACTACTACATTACTAGATTAAAAAAACGCTAAAATCCCGTTCCCATTTATATAGCACATCTTTTACATTTGTTGACAAGGTACCGTCGTATGTATGTACATATATCTGATGGTGGTGTGATCTTGTTAAAGAGATGTTTACGCCAAGGTGTCTTACAAGTCCGTACAGTTTAGATGTCTTAATAAAAGAAGAACTGGAAAGCCGTGGTGGAGTTCTAAACTTTCAAGTTATGTAAGAACATCTGTCAGCTAGAGAAAATACGGTTGACAAGAGCGCCGCCTAACGGGGTATTATACACCCGTTTCCTTAAGGTTATTATGTTTGTTTAGGATAAACCTATTTCTTTCACAACAATTGTGAAACAAGCCTATGGCCTATACCAATCACTCTAATTGGGTTAATATGGTTATTATGTTAAAAGCATTTCCTAGGTGTGAGATCAATATGACCTTGACCTTCGAACTTCTAACAAAAAATGCCCATATTGATGGGTATTATGCTTTAATGGGTTTGTGACCTTTACCTTTAACCTTCTGATCCCCAAAACAATAAGGTTCTTCCTTCAACAAGGAAATGCACTTGGGAAATAACATGAGGGTGAATGTTATGAAGTTATTCATCAAAATGTGAATTTTCATATAATACCATGGTGATCTTGACCTTTGGATTACTGACCCCAAAACAATATGATTCCTCCTCTCACCTACAGCGAAGTACCTATGAAGTTGCATGATGTGGGTGTTACGGTTTCGAAGTTATCTTCCAGAATGTGTATTTCCATATACGGTCATGGTGGCCTTGATATTTGACCTACTTACCCCCCAAAAATAGGAATCCTCTCACCTAGGGCAATATACCTTAACTTTTCATGAGTGTAGGGGTTATGGTTTTGAAGTTATTGTCCGGAATGCATACTACCATATAAGGGAATGTTGACTTTGACCTACTGACCCAAAAAACAATAGGATTCCTGTTCTCATCCAGGGCAATGTATGAATGATGTTTCATGAGTGTAGAAGTTATTATTTCGAAATTATCATCCAGAAAGTGCATTTCCATTTAAAGTAACCTTCGCCCCTGACCTGCTGACCCCAAAAATAATATAGATGCTCCACCGCACTAGGGAAAAGTTTCATGAGTGTGGGTGTTATGGTTTCGAAGTTATCGTCCGGAATGCATATTTTCATAGGTCATGTTGACCATGACCTTTGACCTACTGATTCCAAAAACAGTAGATTTCCTCCTCTCACTTAGAGCAATGTACCCATACAGTATCATGAGTGTAGGTGTTACGATTTCGAAGTTATTATCCGGAATGCGTATTTCCATATAAGGTCACGGTGACATTGACCTTTGACCTAGTGACCCCAAAAACAAATACGGATCTTTCCCTCACCTAGAACAATGTACCTATTTAGTTTCATGAGTGTAGGTGTTATGATTTCGAAGTTATCGTCCGGAATGCGTATTTTCAGATAAGGTCATTGTGACCTTGACATTTGACCTAGTGACTCCAAAAACAATAGGGTTCGTCCTTACATATAGGGCAATATATGGGTTAGAAGCAATGGCTCTGGAAAAAATAATTCAGAGTATTGTTCTGTTTTGGTGCAAAATTCAAACTGGTATTCTTGAGGAAGTATACGCCGACCAAACTCTGTCTCGTAAGTCGAACTGTTTGATCGACCTTAATCAACCTAAGAAACGTGTTATCCCTATGTAGGTATTCTTGGACGACGGAACGGGATTTAGCCTGTTTTAATTCTTGTTAATTAATGTAATAGTTTCTTAACAAGATGATTATACGTTCTCCCCGTCTGACAACGCTATTGACATTGCGAAAGGGATGAAACCTTTGGTGTTGATTCAATATCGGCTGAAATATTAAAAAATGACACATCATTGCTGCTTGCTTTATTCAATTTATGCTTCGATACTGGTGTGATTCTCAGCCTACTGTGGAAAAGTTTCTCAGCCTACTATGGAAAAGTATTATTAATCATATCCCAAAGACAAGTACCGCTGATTTAAGAGACACCCTATCATATAGAGGCATTTCGCTCGCATCATCAATATATAAAGCATATATAGTTCAATTATTTTGAACACTAGATTAACAGTATGGTCGGACTTCAATGACACAGTTCACAATTTCAATTAAACAAATAATTAAGTATGTACGGAACGAATTTCTCTCGAGATAGACATTGATATTGGTCAAATCAAAAAGCTGGTCTTCTTCATAATAGGGTTCGACATGTAGGCCATGGCCTTCTATTTAGAGTATACAAGTACTTAGCAGGCTATTATTATTGGTATACATCTTGGCAAATTCGTCGTCGCTGCACTTTTGACATGTGTGAATTGCTCCTACCATAGTATGTCATTGTGAACACATTAACAGAAGCAACATGAGGCAGTAAAGCGGACCATTAATTGGCCGTACAAGGCATTTACCATGTAGTTCGAACATTCAACCAGTAGTAAATAAGAAATACAAACTTCACGTGCGAAATTTGTTAGCTCTACTGGTCAAAGGCCAGCAGAGCTTATGGGATGGCGAGTTGTCCGTCCGTCCGTCGTCTGTCGTCCGTCGTTAACTTTTGCCTTGTGAACACTCTAGGCCCTTCATTATTAATCGAATCTTTACGAAACTTTTCCAGTATCTTTATATCAATGAAAGCTCGGACAAGTTCGAAAACCAGCCGGATCGGATATATTTCACCAGAGTTATGGCCCTTGTTTTGCTGAAAAATGCCATATTAAGCCTTGTGAACACTCTAGCACCTTCATTTATAATTTGATGTTTACCAAACTTGCACAGATTGTTAATACTAATGATAGCTTGGACAAGTTCGAAAATCAGCTAGTTTGGGTCAGTAACATTAGAGTTATGGCCCTTGTTTTTTCTGAAAAATGCCATTTTCTGCTTTGTGAACGCTCTAACATCTTCATTTATTTTTTGATCGTTACCAAACTTGCACAGATAGTTAATACTAATGATAGCTTGGACAAGTTCGAAAATCAGCTAAATTGGGTCAGTAACACCAGAGTTATGGCCCTTGTTTTTTCTGAAAAATGCCATTTTCTGCCTTGTGAACACTCTAGCACATTCATTTATTATTTGATCTTTACCAAACTTGCACAGATTGTTAGTATCAATGAAAGCTCAAATAAGTTTGAAAACCAGCTAAATCGGATCTGTAACAGCGGAGTTATGGCCCTTGTTTTTTCTGAAAAATGCTATTTTCTGCCTTGTGAACAGTCTAGGGCCTTCAATATTAATCGGATCTTTACTTAACTTTGCCAGTGTATTTATATCAATGAAAGCTCGGACAAGTTCGAAAACTGGCAAGATCGAAATAATTTCACCGGAGTTATGGCCCTTGTTTTGCTGAAAAATGCCATATTAAGCCTTGTGAACACTCTAGCACCTTCATTTATTATTTGATCTTTACCAAACCTGCATAGATTGTTAATATTAATGAAAGCTCGGACAAGTTCGAAAACCAGCTAGATCGGACCATTAATAGCGGAGTTATTGCCCTTGATTTAGTTAAAAATGCTATATTTTGCCTCATTAAGACAATAGGGCCTTCATCTTTCATCTAATCTTTACCAAACTTTACCAGATTGTTTATATAAATGAAAGCTCGGACAACTTCGACGACTAGCTAGATCGGACCATTAACAGCGGAGTTATGGCCCTTGATTTAGTTAAAAATGCTATATTTTGACTCAAGACGATAGGGCCTTAATCTTTCATTCGATCTTTACCAAACTTTACCAGATTGTTTATATAAATGAAAGCGCAGACAATTTCGAAGACCAGCCAGATCGGACCAGTAACAGCGGAGTTATGGCCCTTGATTTAGTTAAAAATGCTATATGTTGCCTCGTTAATTCGATAGGGCCTTCATCTTTGATCTGATCTTTACAAAACTTTACCTGATTGTTTATATCAATGACAGCTGAGACAATTTCGAAAACCAGCCAGATCGGACCAGTAACAGATGAGTTATGGCCCTTGATTTAGTTAAAAATGCTATATTTTGCCTCGTTAAGATGATAGGGCCTTCATTTTTCATGCGATCTTTATGAAACTTTACCAGATTGTTAATATCAATGAAAGCTTGGACGAGTTGGAAAACCATCCAGATTCGGCGTATTCTGGTTAAATGATTTTTTTGGCAGAATTATGGCCCTTTAAAGGTTTTAATACACAAACTTTGTCTGATCTACTTCTCCTGAACCCCTCGCCAGATTTCAATGAAACTTTGCAGGGATGATCAGCACCAAGCCTAGTTGTGCATGTCATTGTCACGTTCTGGTGTACAGATATTTGGCAGAGTTATGGCCCTTTAAAGGATTTTGATACCACAATTTTTTTCCGGGCTAGTTCTCCTGAACCCCTAGCTGGATATAGACGAAACTTGACAAGGATGATCAGTATCAAGCAAGTTGTGCATATCATCGCCATATTTCGGTTGAATGATTTTTGGCAGAGTTGTGACCCTTTAAATGTTTTAATACACAAACTTTGTCCAGATTAGTTTCTTCTGAACTCTTTGCCAGATTTCAGCGAATCTTGGCGATAATGATCAGTACTAAGCCTAGTTGCACCTGTCATTGCCATGTTCTGGTTGAATGATGTTTGAAAGACCTATGGCCCCTTATACATAAACTTTATCTTGAGCCAGTAGAGCGTCCACAGGCCCTCTTGGGCCTCTTGTTTTTGATCATGTTGATTGCGTGTTTTTCAATGCAAAATTCTACTGCATTAAATTATATATTAAGTTTTTTATCCGAAAATGAATTTAATGTGTTGGATAAATGTAACACTCTGTAAGTTTTCTAGCAAAATATGAAGGCTAACTGAAGTTATTTGAGATTACTTTATTAGAAATGAGATATTGGAATGAAACTTTATGGGTAGGTAGACTATACGAAAAAAAAGCATGGGATTGCATTTGGGGTCACTGGGGTCAAGTCACTTCAGGTACGAATGAGATATTGGAATGAAACGTTATGGGTAGGTAGACTATACGAAAAGAAAGCACGGGATTGCATTTGGGGTCACCGGGGTCAAGGTCACTGCTACTAAAATAAGAAAAACGGTTTCCGATCAGTATCTTCAGTTAGGAATGAGATATTGGAATGAAACTTTATAGGTAGGTGGGATATATGAAAAGAAAGCTTGGGATTATATTTTGGGTCACTGAAGTTGAGGCCAAGGTCACTCTTACTAAAAATAAATTCTGTTAGAAATGAGATATCGGAATGAAACACTACGGGTAGGTAGATTATATAAAAGGAAGCTCGGGATTGCATTTGGGGTCACTGGGGTCAAGGTCACCGCTACTAAAATATAAAAAAACTGTTTCCCCTCAGTCACTTCAGTTAGGAATAAAATATTGGAATGAAACTTTAAGCTTATATGAAATGGTAGCTTGGGATTATATTTGCGGTCACTGAGGTCAAGGCCAAGGTCACTGTTACTAAAAATAGAAAATGGTTTACGATCAATAACTTCAGTTAGGAATGAGATATTCGAATTAATATTTATGGGTTGGTAGCTTATATTCAAGGTCAAGGTCACTGTTACTAAAACTAGAAAAACGGTTTCCGCACAATAACTTTAGTTAGGAATGAAATGAAACTTTATGAGGAGGTAGGTTATATGAAAAGGAAGCTTGGGATTACATTTCGGGCCACTGATTTTAAGGCCAAGGTCACTGTTACTAAAAACAGAAAAGCGGTTTTGTCTCAATAACTTCAGTTAATAATGAGATATTGGAATGAAACACTATGGGTAGGTAGATTATATGAAAAGAAAGCTTGGGATTGCATTTGGGGTCACTGGGGTCAAGGTCAAGGTCACTGTTACTAAAATTAGAAAAACGGTTTCCGCTCAGTAACTTCAGTTAGGAATGAGATATTGGAATGAAACTTTATGGGTAGGTAGTTTATATGAAATGGATGGAAGCTCGAGATTTTATTTGGGGTCACTTAGGTCAAGGCCCAGGTCACTGTTACTTAAAATTGAAAAAAGATTTTCGCTCAATAACTTCAGTTAGGATTGAGATATTCAAATGAATATTTATGGGTTGGTAGCTTATATGAAAAGAAAGCGTGGGATTGCAATTTGGGTCACTTGGTACAAGGTCAAGGCGACTGTTACTAAAGATAGAAAAAAGGTTTCCTCACAATAATTTCAGTTAGGAATGAGATATTGAAATGAAACTTTATGAGTAGGTAGGTTATATGAAAAGGAAGCTTGGGATTACATTTCGGGTCACTGGGTTAAGGTCAAGGTCACTGTTACTAAAAATAGTAAAGCGGTTTTGTCTCAATAACTTCAGTTAATAGTGAGATATTGGAATGAAACTGTATGGGTAGGAAGCTTATATGAAAAACAAGCGTGGGATTGCATTTGGGGTCACTGGGATCAAGGTCAATGTCACTGCCATTGAAAATAGAAAACTGGGTCCGCTCAATAACTTCAGTTAGGAGTGAGATACTGGAATGAAACTTTATGGGTAGGTAGTTTATATGACAATAACGCTTGGGATTGCATTTGGGGTCTCTGGGGTCAAGGTCACTATAACTGAAAATTGTAAAACGGTTTCCGCTCAATAACTTCAATTAACGCATTACATTGCTGTTACGTTACATTATTCATTTGCATGTTCATGTGTCACTTTATCCAAGGAGAAAATTAATTATCCTCCAAAAAAAATAAATTACCACACTATGACCGGTAGGGGACATTGTATTGCATGGCAATACTTCTTCTTGTTTTATGCTGTTCCAGCAACAAAGAATGTACATGGAAAAATCCCGTCCATTAAACCATTTTGATTTATTTGTCAACTAATTTTTAAAACTAAAGCTTTTTTATTTTCCATTAAACATTCCCGTTCTAATGATATAGCATCTATGTACGCATTATTACAATTACGTATGTTTATGCTGAGACCCCTTTGCCTGATAAATTCACCCCCTCCACCCCGAAACAATAGGATTTTAAGTTGTATTTCCACCACTTAGACCGTTTTCTGAACCCATGTCTCATATGTTTATCTCTATGTTAGTGAGGCTTATACTATGAAAGTGTATGACATTCCTGGCGCCATGTAGTGTGTGTTGCTATGTCGTAGAGCCCAACTCAGTTTAGGTTCTAAAACTGATGTACATGCACACATGAACTACTTCGGACAGTACAATTCGTATGTGTGCTTATATTTAGTATGTTTGTATAATGCATGCAGTATATATAGAGGATCTTACATGAGTGGCTGTGTATGAGTGACTGTGTATTATTGATTTTAATAAACGATTTGGATACGATGATAGGATACGAGTATCCAACGAGTTTATTAACGTCAATAATACACAGTCACGAATGTAAGATTCTGTGTATCACATAACTCACATACGACGTCAATTTACCTTATATACCTCAGCAATTTGTAAGAGAAATCATGACGTCGTTTTGTTGTTTACATGACGTCACCACGTTACGCGGCTGTAAATGCATTCGCCCTATAAATTATGCGACACCTTAAACCAAATTTGACGTAAAAACATGCATTTTATGAAGTAAATAGTTTTCTGAACGTATCGTATGATATACATTGCAAACAATCGGGATTGAATGTTTTACTCTTTGATATATAGAGGATCTTAAACGAGTTCCAATTTCATATAAAATTTATGAAACGAGTTTTGAATTATTTTGATTTTAACGAGCCTTTTGGCGAGTTAAAATTAAAAATAATTTATAACGAGTTTCATAAATCTTATATGGAATGGGAACGAGTTTAAGATCCTTTTTATCAAATAACGTTGCAATCAAATTAGTTAAAATTAATTCAGATGGACAAAGAACCGCCACGACGTCCAGCACCAGCTTGATCGAGAGAGATGAAGATGAAGATCGAGAGACACACTTTAGCGCCAAAACGTCATAAAATATGTGACGTCGTAACGTCGCGTCTCACACATAATTTATTTACGTTGCGTATAAAAGAGTTCGTGTTTTACCTCTTTACAAAATAGCAATTTACGCCAACTTTTTAACAAACCAACAGCAATGTTTTGTATAACGTGCATTATTTTTATAAGCTGTCACAAATGATAAGTTTATGACTCAGATCTGGGTGAATTTGTAATAAATAAAATAGTTTCAGTTAATAAACTTGCGTAGAGTTACAGGTTTAACTCAACCAATCAAAATCGTTCCAGGTTGTATTACACGTGTGTCATACAATAGAATATTAAATGGGTGTTCGACACTGCTAACAAGGGACGTTATGTGATAAAAAATTGCATGACATGCTTTGGCAGTATATAGATGATATTACATGAGTGACTGTGTCTTATTGATTTTAATACACTAGTTGGATGAAATGATAGGAGTGCTGTGCCGAGTATCGTATATTTTTATCCAACGAGTTTATTCAAATCAATTATACACAGTCACGAATGTAAGATTCTCTGTATCACATAACACACCTTCGACGTGATAGTTTCACTTTAATGTTGTCAATTTATCTTGAATACGGTGGCAATTTGTAAGAGAAAAGATGACGTCGTTTTGTTGTTTTCATGACGCCAGCTACATTACGTGGCTATAACGCGGTCGCCTGGCAAATAATGCGACATCTTAAACCAAATGTAACGTTACTGATATGCAGTTTATAAAGCAAGATTTCAATTAATGATAAATAGTTGTCTTAGGATACCATGCAAACAATTGGGATTGAATGTTTTATTGTATAGTTTATAAAGTAAGATTTCAAATAATGATAAATATTTGTCTGAACGTATGGTATGATATACAATGCAAGCAATTGGGATTGAATGTTTTATTTGTATACACACAGTGATTCGGTCCTCATTTCCATCTGTAATACACTAGTAACTAGTAATGTATTACGAGAAATAAGTCATGGCTTCATTGCATTCACAGAAGACGTTTTATGTGATAAAGCAATTCCCATTGTAAAGTTTTCCATTTTTGTCATTTGCAGCCAGCTATATTATACAACAATAGCAATTGATGACGGTGACAAATATCTAGAGGATATTTGTTTGTAGTGAATATAGGATTTATTTTCATCGAGAAGTCAGACAACTTATATTTTCACGACACACCAACAAATATTCTATTTATTATTTACTCACAACCTTGAAACTTATGCAGTTATATTTATTATTTCCTCACAACCTTGAAACTTATGCAGAAAGACCATAATGCAATGACGTCAATAACGTCAACAACGTCAACAGCGGCATTACGTCATTTTCGGAATTTCACATGTGAAATATAAACAATGACAATATAAGTTTTTTTTTAATCATAAAATCCACTATTTCACTGTAAAGTATATAATAAAACGTATAACCTAATTTAATAAGAGCTTAAACAATCGAGACACATGTTTATTTATCATTTAATTATTTCTGACATTAGCATGTCTGATGGGAAACTTCACCCTTCGTCTCATCGCTCTGAGGTCTCTATCCAATGAAACCAAATATCACGTGTTAACGGAACGTAACAACCCTTTTCACTAATTATGATATAAGCTCGTCAATGTATTTAGTGACCACTGGCCGTTAGATGTCTTCAAACCCCAGGATGCCGCATAATCAAACAACCCCGCAAGCCCGGAGGACGGCTACACGTACGGCGTTGCCTTTATATTTGATTATTTGATACTGATCAAAGCGTACAATTAAAGTCACCATATTTGCTTTATCCTGTATATGTAGTTTGTGTGACAAATATAACGTATATTCTCAATTAATAAGAGCTTAAACAATCGAGATACGTGTTTATTTATCATTTGATTATCTCTTCATTAGCATGTCTGATGGAAAAATTCACCCTTCGTCTCATCGCTCTGAGGTCTCTATCCAATGAAACCAAATATCACGTGTAAACGGAACGTAACAACCCTTTTCACTAATTATGATATAAGCTCGTCAATGTATTTAGTGACCACAGGCCGTATTATGTCGTTGCAAACAACACCTCCGTCGTGATACGACTGAGATATTGTTAAAAAGGACGTCAAACCACATAATACCATATTATCAAACAACCCCGATTGCCTGGAAACTACAAGTACGACCTTGCCTTTAGTAATAGTATCTGATACAGATTACAATTAAAGTCAACAGAAGTTGATCTATCCTGTATAGGTAGTTTTTGTGACGCGTCTGATCAGAGGAATGCCTATCGGTCACGCAAAACAATGCTTGTAATGACTGTCTGGGGATTAAGAACCCAGAGTACCACTCACATTGGGCTGCTGTCGTCAACTTGTTACTGTCAATAATGCTTAGATCAATAACCATTGCTTCTCCCTGGTGTTGTAAAGAACCTATCACACATGGTTAGCATGTTTGTCGTATTCCAGATATGTGTACGGTCACCGATACTTCCAAGTAACTGGGATTGTATGATATGGGGTTTTATCACATAACGTCCCTTGTTAGCAGTGTCGAACACCCATTTAATATTCTATTGTATGACACACGTGTAATACAACCTGGAACGATTTTGATTGGTTGAGTTGAACCTGTAACACTACGCAAGTTTATTGACTGAAACTATTTTATTTATTACAAATTCACCCAGATCTGAGTCATAAACTTATTATTTGTGACAGCTTATACAAATAATGCACGTTATACAAAACCTTGTAGTTGGTTTGTAAAAAAGTTGGCGTAAACTGCTATTTTGTAAAGAGGTAAAACACGAACTCTTTTATACGCAACGTTATGTGTGAGACGCGACGTTACGGTTCTATGTCCGTCTGAATTATTTTTTACTAATTTGATTGCAAACTAATTTGATTGCAATGTTATGTGATAAAAAGGATCTTAAACTCGTTCCCATTCCATATAAGATTTATGAAACTCGTTATGAATTTTACTCGCCAAAAGGCTCGTTAAAATTAAAATAATTCATAACTCGTTTCATAAATCTTATATGAAATGGGAACTCGTTTAAGATCCTCTATTTATGCTCCGTTAGCACATCATATTGGGACATCGACGTCAAAGGGAGATGAGATTAAGAATGTTCCAGAGAGAAAACCAACGCCGGTCAGACGTCCGTAACCCCGTGGTACAATGCCTTATACATAGAGGCCTCTCCCAAGTAATATAGCTTTGAGAATCTAACAATTGCATGCAAAACTCGAATGCAATTTAAGTAATATTTTATGCAAGTAATGACTGGGATTGGAAAACCTGCAAGCATATCAAAGACCTCTTCCGTGAGAAATGATCACGAAGATGACTGCTGAGAGGTATAAATTGTGTCTGATCATTACAAATGTTGGAGACCAACACTCTACCACTAGACAAAGCACTCCAATGATCAAAATTATCAAAACTGACGCATGCATCACATTGTTATTGCCCTTGTTAGGTAAATGTAAGCTACTTAATACAATATTTCCAACAAGTAGTGACTATCTATAAATTTGATAAGACCGTTGGTACCATGACTATGTTGGAAGAGTTCGACAAAACTGATGAAAGATGAAGAAATGAAGGATTAATTAAAAATTAATGTAAATATATAAAGATAAAAAACTATTTACAAATAAGGGATGATATGGGAGTAATATAACTATACATTTAAATCAACAAATGCCCGAAAACGGGTATATAAAGAAGTATATATATACAAGAACATATTATAATGACTCATATAGTCTGACTTCCTTCAGGAAATCTAAAACAAGACGAAAATCTATAGTATTAAATAACTCGGTCATAGTATTAACATTGTAGTACCTTTGACGCATAGGATCAAAGTCTACACATTCCAGCAATATGTGTTTGACCGTTAACGGTACAAAGCATGGTATACATTCTGGTAATTGCTCACCTTGCAATACATATGAATGAGTATATCGTGTATATCGTGTATGCCCTATCCTGCACCGGGCTAGGACAACTTCCTCTCGACGAAGGGGTTACTAGAAGAACGCCATTCTCCGAGTAACGGTTTAATTGAATGGAGTTTATTGTTAACTGACAAATCCCAAGCGGCTTGCCAAGAGTTATGAATATATGTGTTAATACAACTTTTAAAATCAGTATAAGGTAATTTGGCATTAGAGATATGTAAACCTGCATTAGAGATATGTAAACTTAATGCTGCTTTAGCAGCACTATCAGCTCTATCATTACCACGTATTCCTACATGGCTTGGAAGCCAGCAAAAAATAATAACATTATCAACTATTAGATAATTGCACTTTTCTAAGTGTTGAAGCACAACTGGGTTATCATGTTTCATATTACCCAGTGCTTGAAGAGATGAAATGGAATCAGAAAAGAGTACAGAGTTGTTGAGGATATAGTGAGGAGTTTTAGGCTTGGAAGCCACAAGAGGTTTGGGAGCTACAGGAGGCTTATTTAAGAGGAGCACAGTTTGAGAGGCTGAAGATATTTTAGAGGATTTCTGAACTGAGAGTGGAATAGTAGCAAACTTGTCGGTGTCTATTGGCCAGGTTATCACGGTCACGCGATAGACCTGGTAGCTGGTTTCTCAGCCCTACTCGCATGGGCGTACGATTTGCCAGATGGAGTGGGCGGAGTAAGACTTTCGACAAGTTTTCTAGCTTCTGGGAAAGAGATATTTTTTTCTATTTTGATTTTCTGGATTTCTCTCCCGTGTTTCCGAAATGGACAGTCTTTCGAGAAAGCCCCGAGGGCCCCCTTGCAATTAACGCAAGAGGCGGGATTTTTGCAGTTAGAGAAATCGCTGTGACCCTGTTCCTGTTGGTCACAGCGCGCGCAAACGGCAGTTCTCTTGCATCTTTCTCGGTGATGCCCATAATTTTGGCAAGTGAAACATCTGAGAGGGTTTGGGATAAAAGGGTCTACTCTTAGAATAATATATCCAGTTTTAATCCTTTTAGGAAGAGTTGGTGTGCTGAAAGTAAGCACGAATGTATTAGTAGGAGTGAGAATGCCACTCCGCCTTGTATTCAAACGAACTACTTCAGTCACACCTTGTGATTTGAGATTAAGTGTCATTTCCTCAACGGTGCAGTGCTCCAGTTCCCTAGAGAGTACCACACCTTTTGAGGTGTTGAGGGAGATATGTGGTATCACCTCAACAGGGATATTGACAAAAGATCTTATCTTTAGAAGGTTGTCAGAGTGTGATTTACGGTCACACTCCACAAGAAGTTTTTGGTTTTTAAGTTTCTTAACACTCCTCGGCTCACCGGCAATGCCGAGTAAAGCTTTAGAGATAGCGAAAGGAGAGAGATTTGTGATAGGTCGGGATTCATCTAATGATATAACATTAAGAAATCGAGGCCAATTCAGCTGTGCTATACCACTGTCCGAGTCAGACTCAGAGTCTGACTGAGGTCCTGGTCCATTTCTGGAACGTTTAGAACCAGAAACTGAAGTTGATGGAGTATCGGTAGTGTGTGCGTTTTTTCGTACCATAATGGGGAATTGGTATTCACTCTTCACGCTTCCCACCCACCTCGTAGTCCAACAAGGGGACATCCGACAGACAAATGCCAAGAAATAATTTTAAAATTATACCATAAGGTATAAACAAGTGATCACATTTTTCAGTAAAAAACAAGTTTTAAAATGTGTTTTATTGTCAAAATATCCGTTATAAAATCCTGCTAATATAAGCTTTTCCATCGCTTAAAGGGACACTGTCCGTAACATTTAGCTTATAAAACACACAATAATTATGTTCGCAAACATTACACACTAAACATTATTCAGTATTTACTAATTAAAAGCAAGATTGTTTAGCGGATTTTAATCGCGGTACAAAAAAAAAGAAAATCCACTTCGTGCGTTTGAACTCGCAGCCCAAACTAAAATTACCTTTTCTTTACACTCGCAGTAATAATAGTGTACGTGATCGTAAAGCAGTTGGACATCGCTCCCGACTGAGCTAAGCTATTTGATTATGCTCAATATCTGCTTACTTACGGACAGTGTCCCTTTAATGGAATTAAGGCGGGACCACGTAATGATTGTTAAAAACTATGTTACATTAAACCCTGTATACTTTGTATATAACACACCTAATGTCGTGTTTAAGAGAGTTATATGTACAAGTGACTCCAGTGATGTCCAGAGCATGAAGACATGAAGACATATATGCCACGTATACCAGAAAGCTGGTATTGTAGATTATAAATAATCCATCTAATATTTTTATATGAAAATTCCATTATCAGAAAAGAGCCTATTGTTTGGGGCGCTTGTTTCAGCCAAAGTTTTTTCTGCAGTAACTCGAGCAATTTACATAATATGTACATCAGTTATATATAAGTAGAACTGACATTTTTATTGGTAAATAAAACTACTTTACTTTTGAAAATCGGTTGAGAAATAAATATTTTACAGCCAAAATATTTATTTGATGGTGCTTTTCCTATGTAAATTCCTTGTTGATGGGACAGCAGAAAATTAAGAAATGTCAACTAACTTCAGTAATACTTCATATTTTGCTATAAAACTTTCAGGGTGTCTTCATTTACTAATATCCAACAAGTTAAAACCATATTTGGATAAAAAATCTAAAAAAAAAAATTAATAGAAAATATAATAGAAAAATTGATTAATTTTATCTCAAAAGTAAAATTTTTTTTTTTAGCTGAAACAAGCGCCCAAAACAATAATCATGGAATATGTTGAGTCTGCGTAACCTGTAATCAGACACTCCCTTAGGTCAGTTAGTCATGCACATTATAAAATGGGAGAGAAGCTGCATGTTATGCTGTGTAAAAGCTTAGTGTCTTTCTTGGGCAAGACACTTTCTCTCAGCCTCGTCCGTCGGATGGGGACGTAAACCGGGCGGTCCCGTGTATCGGTCTATGCTCCGAGCACGTAAAAGAACCATAGGAATCTATTCGATAATAAGAGTAGGACAGGTTCCCGGATTCCTATGTATCCTTCCCCTCTCTCTGCGGGCGGCTCTAAATAACCTATACTGTGTTGATGAGCCGTTAAACAACATTCAATTCAATTCCTATCAGGGAACTTTTACAAATGATGTACACCGTTTTTAAACCTACTGACGATGAGGTATAAATACAACTCAGTACATATTGAGAATCCCAACTCTATAGATACAATATAAACGGCTTGATCCAGCCAGTCCAACCCTCACTGACAAGGGAGCGTCGAATTACCAGTTACCAACTCATAATTCATTTTACGCACATTCAGTCACGAGAATTTTAAGAACCAGTAATAAACTTACAACTTTAATTGGCATATATACGTTCATTAAGTGGTCCCGCCTTAATTCCAATAAGCGATGGGAAAGCTTATATAAGGAGGATTTAATAACGGATATTTGGACAATAAAACACGTTTAAAACATATTTTTGCTGAAAACATGCGATGAAAACAACCTATTAAATGTTTTATTTTTACAATATGCAAACGTTTTAAGGGTTAATTTCATACCCCAGCCAACCCTGGGTTGGATGGGATATGAAAGTTAATACTCGGACCACGTAATGATTATACGACTTGTAAAACGGATGTGTAGTATAATTTTGCCTATTTGTCGGGTTACAAGGACTATCACAACCTGACTTCTATGGTGATGTGATTTATAAACTTCGTAAGATTCTTGGTCATGATCACTTTCATACTATCTTTGTTAAACTTGTTAAAAAGTTTATCAAAAGAGGTTATGACCCTATCATTTTGCAACGAACTGCATGCTTGGTGGTGGACCCTTTTACAGTTCGACACTATGCTTTCCTCTTTAATTGTACGATGACCGGACATGCTGTGGACCCTATGATGACGCCTACCTAAAGCCCATTGGGACGGTGGCGTTTGATGTTTGTCCATGATCTTTCTTGTCGTGCCCTTAATGGTTTATTCTCTTACTGCTCTGGCTTCTGCTAAGTCATTGAGTACCTTCATTGTGGCTTTCTAGGCTATGGTTTTTTGTATTATATTTACACGAGCATATTTGTGTTTTACTTATATTGCCTATTGATGCTGCCTTGTTGGTTAGACATTAGATCATGGCGGGGATTTCTTTATTTACACTGTCCTGTTTTAATGGGATGACAGTAGGGTAAGTGTGAGGTTTGGTGCACCCTAGAACCGGTTTAAACCCCCAGTGGCCTACTTTGCTACTGACCGTTCCAAGGCGGTAGCCCTATTGTCAACTCTTTTGTGTTTGTGATGTCGTTTACCTTTATTATTACTTTTGCCTTCTTGTTTGTCTGTTTCCATGTTTGTTTCTGTGTTTTATGGTTGACTGTCCTCCTTGAATGCTACTTTCCATGTCCGATCTTTTTATATTTCTTAGTTTTTTTAAAGGAATCAAAATGTAATACCATTACAAACACATATTATTTTAGTGATTTGAAAGGCTGTATTAAAAAGACATTTAATTAATTTGACATTAGGAACTGTTTTGTTAGTATTAATTGTATACATCTTCAAAAGCATATATCAAGAATGCTTTAGAAAACAGGTGTCAACAGAAGACGCATAAACTGGGAGTATTGGCCGGAACGTACATTTTCTGAATTAAATCAAGTCTGCTGTAGAACAGCAGTGTCAAAAGAAGACGCATACAATGGAATTTGTCTGGAAGGTCCATTTGATGAATTAAATCAAGTCTGCTGTAGAACAGCAGTGTCAAAAGAAGACGCATACAATGGAATTTGTCTGGAAGGTCCATTTGATGAATTAAATCAAGTCTGCTGTAGAACAGCAGTGTCAAAAGAAGACGCATACAATGGAATTTGTCTGGAAGGTCCATTTGATAATTAAATCAAGTCTGCTGAAGAACAGCAGTGTCAAAAGAAGACGCATACAATGGGATTTGTCTGGAAGGTCCATTTGATAATTAAATCAAGTGTGCTGAAGAACAGCAGTGTCAAAAGAAGACGCATACAATGGGATTATTGTCTGGAAGGTACATTTGATGAATGAAATCAAGTCTGCTGTAGAACAGCAGTGTCAAAAGAAGACGCATACAATGGGATTATTGTCTGGAAGGTACATTTGATGAATGAAATCAAGTCTGCTTTATAATACTGGTGTCAACAGAAGGTGCATAGAATGGGACTATTAGGTGGAACCAGTCTCATTAAAATCATATCCTAATTACGCTTTGATACTCAGGGGTGTAACGTACATTGTATGAACCATTTCTATATTTAACTGGTATTCGTTAATATGCTTAACCGATCATGCAGGCTAGGTTTATTTACAATAGTTAGTTTATGAACTTTCATGCCATCATCAGGATGGTTAAAATTCTGTACTATTGATTTGATGAATATTAAGTTCTGCTCAATCCGGGGCTATGGGGCGTGAACGGTAGCAAGCATATTTCACTACCATTCATGAACAGTCTCAATCAAACCGAGACTGCAATATTTCGTATTTATCGTGTTCGGCCGTTTCCAAAGGTCCACTCTCATACCCTTTTTTATATAAATATATACATATAGTAAATGGTGTGAAGGAGCAAACATGGTGACTGTGGGATTAAGATGTATGTAACTAGATGAACTATTTAATAAGCGTAGTCTCCATGTTAAGACGTCTCAATGCACCCATTGTTCACATTATGTTGGCTAATGAATGAATGAATGAATGAATAGTGTTTTACGGCACGTCGACACATAAATAGGTCATAGTGAGCGCAAAAACTGATGTGAGATGAAGAAATGAAGTAGTAATTAAAAATGAATGTGAAGATATAAAGATAAAACTATTTACACATAAGGTATGGTAGTAATATAAACTATATATGTAAATCAACAAATGCCCGTCAACGGGTATATAAATAAGTAAATATATATAAGAACATATTATAATGATTTATATAGTCTGATTTCTTTCAGAAAATCTAAAACAAGTCTAAAATCTATAGTATCAAGTAACTTTTTCATAGTATTAACATTGTAGTAACTTTGACGCATAGGTATTGAACTGAATGTTGTTTAACAGCTCATCACCACAGGTTATTTAGAGCCGCCCCAGAGAGAAATCCGGGAACCTGCCCTACTCTTATTATCGAAATAATTCCTATAGTTCTTTAAAGTGCTCGATACACGGGACCGCCCGGTTTACGTCCCCATCCGACGGACGAGGCTAGGGGAACGTGTCTTGCCCAAGAACACACCGACGGAACTCAGTGGCACCACGGACGATTGAACCCGGGGCCTCCGGTTACAAATCCGCCGCGCAACCGACTGCGCCACGCCAGCCATCACGCATAGGATAAAATATATTGACCTACAAGTGGCACATATTCCACTTATAAGTGGCGGCGTTCTTGGTCCATAAGTGCTTTATAAGTGGTTTATAAGTGGTTATACGACGTACATTTTATTTGGCTTTCAAGAAACTAACTCGCCAAATAACGGCAAAATAGCAAGTAAAATACAGGTGTTTAAATCACAAAATAATATACATGTGCCAATTTAAAGTATAGGATTTTCATGGGTTCTTAAAATACCCGAGTTTGAATATGTGTAAAATGAGTATGAGCCTTAATTCAAGTTCCAGTTTTGGGGTTTTGTCCGGTTGGTTAAGGGGGCAGTCCTCAGTTTCGCATGAATGTTTAAATCACAAAATAATATACATGTGCCAATTTAAAGTATAGGATTTTCATGGGTTCCTAAAATACCCGAGTTTGAATATGTGTAAAATGAGTATGAGCCTTAATTCAAGTTCCAGTTTTGGGGTTTTGTCCGGTTGGTTAAGGGGGCAGTCCTCAGTTTCGCATGAATGTCCATGGTGTAAATCAGAAAGAAATCAACTAAGCATCTTTTAGGTCCATGGATGGTCTTTATAATAATTATGAAGCACATGTTTGATGTTTTTTTCAGTTTTGATTACTTCTAAGTTTATTTTGGTGTATTGAAATATGCATTCTTTGGGTTTTTTGGAGGCTATAAATAGAAAAATGTGAACCAATCAAAAACTTCCTAAAAGTAGTTAAAATGGTTGATTTTCGATGATGAAGAGATCAGCGTGGAATAACTTTTTAAAATGCCGGACTAGGTATGTAAAATTTAGCATTTCCTGATATGCAAGAGCATTATGAGTGATGACATGACCCTGATATGTGTAGGAATTTTTTTTATTTTTATTTATTGACATTTGAAATATTGCTAAAATTGTATTTTTAGCATGTTTTAAGGGGTGGGGTAATCTTAAAGAAATGGGACTAAAGTTGTACAGAAAATGCTTTTTGATACTTTTATTTGGTATGGAAACATGGGTAATGTTATTGTCTTCTCAGAAATGTATGACACAATGATGATGTGATTTATTTTTTCTCAAGGATTCAGGCTAAGAGCTTGTCATGGGTTTGATGATTGAGAAATGTACATTAAACTGTGGAGTGCCCCCTAAAGCCGTTTATATTGTGTATTTAAACGTGTTGTTTCGATAAACGTTGGAGGTCAGTCACAGTAGTTTAAATACAGGATGTAGGCTCAAATGAACTTTTAAGTGGACAGACTCACAAAAGAGGGCATTCGTTCTTAACACTTATTTCCAGCAGCCTGAGGTGTATGGGAGTAGTTCAACTTGCTTGATATCACCTGATAGTCACCTGCTATTATTTTATTTTATTTGTTTTCTTTTTCTTTTTTATCGATTCGGCTTATGCACGAATGAGCGTAAATTGACCAATTATTTACAAAGACATTCATTTTGCAAAGTAATGCGTCCAATCCTAGGGTTAATTAAAACCAGTTACGCCCTAAATCCAAATTTCAGAACTAAACAACAAGATGCAAACACCGTATGTCGATTGAAAAAAATCATTCTCATAAGGGGCGCACTCTCAGTGGAGTGCACGTGGCGTGTAGAACCCCATTTTTTGCCATTCAGCGTTGGATGACTGACCAGTTAACACGTTCAAACTTTAGATTCTTAGTAAATTTTGTTGCAGTAACTTACATATTATGGATATGAGACATTTCAGGATATTGATGTTGTCCAGGCTGTATTGGTTTGGTTCCATTGCTTATTGAAACGTTTGTACTTTTGATAGTTAAAGGTCAAGTCCGAGATCTTATTCTGAGTGATACCTTGAATAAAAATTGTTGTCGGATACATGTTTCCCATACGACGGTTCGGTATTACATTGATGGTGCTCTGTTTAAAGTACGACGTGATTGGTGGAGCTGGTGCAGTAGGAATGATATTTTATATCTTAGAAATAACAACATTTGTCAGTTTGGCATATGTCATGTGACAATAATAGACTGGCGCAAGTCTGTGATGAGAGATTGCTATATTTTATAGGTGTAGTTTCTTATGTATCGTATTATAAGTTGAAGGTGAAGTGTTTGTTATTAATTAATGTTAATAAGGTCAGTCAGTCGGTCGTCCAATGGCGTATACCAATAAATAATAAATATACATTTATAACGTATGTGTTGTTGTCGTGTTACTCCTATGAGAAGGGTGAGTGTTAAGAGAATGCATGTATTCACACTAAATTTCACATATCCATATTTGAATAGGTACTGCAGCTAATTATTGATTTTTTTCTGGCCAGCTCGCGGTCAAATTAACCGTGTTAGGCGTGTTGATCAATAAAGCACATTTTGCACGTGCAGGACATGGACACCAATATGCACGTGTTCATGTACACTTTTGTCATTGCTGATGATTTTCCTATTTGAAAAACACATACCATGGCGAGAATGACACAAGAGGAACGCGGCCGAGCTGTCGGTATGTTACATGCAGGAACTTATTACGTGAGTTTTATTTTTGAAATTTCAAAAGAATATCGATATAATTTATTTGTAGCTATTATTTTGGTGGCTATTTACGTTTTTAACTTTATTTCAGGTTACACGAACCTTCAATCGGCGGCTATCCACCATCCAAGCTCTTTGGACGAAATTCAACCAAACCGGAATTGTGACTGATCGACCCCGACGGTTCAAAGAGAGGGTGACAACACAACGGCAGGAGAGATACATGATCGTATCACATCTCCGTGATCGTTTTCTACCAGCTACAACGACATCTAGACATAGAAGGGGGACTCATGGACGTCATGTATCAACTCAACCCGTACGAAACGGGTTACATGACGTCGGAATTCGATGCCGTCGACCTCGGAAAGGTCCTATCTTAACGAGAAGACACCGGCAAGCTCGCTTAGCTTGAGCTAGGCGACATTTACGGTTCACCAGGGCCGGCTGAGCGAATGTTCTTTTCGTCGACGATATAAGGATTACACTGCGTTGTGCCGACGGCCGCAAACGCATTTATCGCCGACGTGGTGATAGAAACAGCGCAAATTGTGTTCTTAAGGCGGACCAGTTCGGGCGGAGGATCCATTATGATATGAGCGGGCATTTCGATGCACACCAAAACACCGATCGTGTCCATACAAGGCAACATGAATGCACCACGATATCAGACGGACATCATTCAACCTGTTCTTATACCACACATTGCTGCAAACCGTGGAATGCAACTCGTCCAAGACAACGCTCCGTGCCATGTCGCCAGAGCAACATTGGCAATGTTACAGGCCAATAACATACGAGTCTTCCCTTTTCCTGCTAAAAGTCCTGACGTAAACCCAATCGAGCATGTCTGGGACTTATTAAAACGAACGGTACGAGCCCATCTTCCGCACCTGAATCTACGGGAATTGGAGCGTGACGTCAACCGCGTTCGGAGAAATATCCGTCAGCAGTATCTTCACAGACACATTGTATCAATGAGGAGTCGTTGTCGAGCCGTGATTGCTGCCGATGGAGGGCACACACGTTATTAACATACAACAGACGTCAATTAACATGATTTTGTGACTTTTGAATTACCGGGTCGCCTTATTCATTCCTGTGAAAGATGTCAACTCTGTATTTGTTTGAAATGTTTTGTTTGTTGATTTGTAATGAATTCCGCTTTCTTATGCGATCAATAAATTCACGAAATTGAATTTATTCTTTTTTTTTAATTACAATTTATTGAGGTGACCGATTAGAAATTTTGTTGGGTGTACAGTATTAATACAAAAAAAAATGGCCTAAAACTTTTTTGAATATTGTCAATTTTATTTTGAAAAATTTAAATGGAAATTGCTTTTGTATATTGCTAATTGTTGACTATATTGAATCTATTATATATTTTATACATATGGCAGAGTAACGAAGACAAATTGAAATCTTCAATTTAATTTCCTTTTATTAGCTAGACTATTCGAAGAATAAGAGAGCTTATGTAATCACCCCGGGGTCGGCGTCGGCGACGGCGTTGGCGTCGGCGTCCCACATCAAGGTTTGCGTGTAAGCTGGGTTTACAAGTCTATATCTCTTATATTTCTTATCCTAGCACAACCAAATTTGGCCATGGGCTTCCTTATAGCATTATCTTAAGGGCTGCATAAGCAATTTTGGTTCCTGTAACCCATGGGCTCTCATGGAACCCAAATTATGACAGCCCATAAAATGTGTCCCATTTCACATCAAATTTTGCGTGTAAGCTTTGTTTACAAGTCTATATCTCTTACAATTCTTACCCTAGCACAACCAGATTTGGCCATTAGCTTCCTTATATCATTATCTTAAGCTTCTTACACGTGTTGCTCCCTCCCCACCACCCCCTGCTTCTCTATCCCCCCCCATACACACACTCGAAACTCTTTATTTTATTTTATTTATTTATTTTTTACATATTTCTGTGTTGTTTTGGTCAATTCTTACACACACCTATGTTGCACCCCACCCCCTCCCCCACCCCTCCCCTTTTGTCAATTCTTGCACATAGCTATCTTGCCACCCCCACACTCCCCACAATCGAAATATTTTTATTTTTTATTATTTTGGTTTACCATATTTCTGTGTTGTTTTGGTCAATTCTTACATAGCTTCTTACACATATATGTTGCCCTCACCACCCCCACTCCCCCACCATCCACCCCGCCTCTCCCCCACCCCACCCTACAACCCACTCAAAACTCGATATTTTTTAATTTTTAATAGTGTTGTTTTGGTCAATTCTTAAACATAGTTATGTTGTGCCCCTTACCCCACCCCACATTGTTGTAGCCTTGTTTTCTGATGGTATATACTAGCTATAAATTTATTATTCTCTGAAAAATCGAGTAGTCGAGATGCGCTGTTCTCCGACAGCTTTTGTTTAGGTATGTGCAAACTTTAATTGTGTTTGTCTTAATTTACTTATATTTGCAAGCAGGTTTAACCACAAAAAAGAAACTGGAATATTGGGTCAAGGTGCTGAGTTTACTAGTAAAACTTGATAAATACCTCAATATTGCCGTGGGTCCCTTTAAACACGAATATCAGAGTTAATCTTGAATATTAATAATGAAACATATACAAGGCTTGAATACATACAGCCTCATTAGGCAGACCGGGACTAATTAGGCAGGAGAAACGTTTTAAACGCTGCTGATTATCGACTGCCATAACACTATATAATAACAGGATTGACTTGAGCTTGTTGCATTTTGCATTCGATGCCTGAACGCATATTGTGCCGTGTCATTACATACTCTACTTATAGTATTACATGAGTTTGGTAAATTGCTGCGACAGAGCGTCTCTTCAGATCCAAACAGTAAACTTCGGGCTGGAATTGCGTAACTGTATTTGATACCATGACACATTCTAATACTAGTTTGTTCTAATGCTTATGGGACACGCGTGCTTTTTGGGAAGATGAGCAATCGTTCAGAATTCAAAAGGTATACATAGTATAATGGCAAATAAATAATTGTAGTAACTGTTATTATGACATTATGCCAGTTCTGTTTAATAGTAGGCATTCTATGGAACGGATAACAGTCATTTTCTTTGGCACTCCTAATGGACAGTCTATGGGAGACCAAACACTGCGTATCGTGGCAGACACTTAAGGATCACTTTGTCCGTCGTCGCCCTTCACACTTTAATCTGCAACCTAACTTTGGCCATAACGTCCTATAATCATATAACCTCACACACATCTTCATCTATCCCCAAAGGAATGGTGTTACATATGTGCAATAACTCTGAATTCATTTTGGCAGAGTTATGCCCCTTTTCATAAGACTTTAACATGTATCCTACCGAGCCGAAGTAAGCACACGGCAGATCACACCAGTGTTCCGTGGAACACCCTTCTAGATAGCTTCAACAACCCTAACCCTAAATGTATCCCTAACTCTAAATCTTCTCATTGTCAAATGAGAAGCCATATAAATGACTAAATCGTTCCAAAATAACAATTCGCATCTGTATCAGAAATGCCATGAAAAACATAAGTATTGATCAGTAGCTTCAGTTTTTTTATTGTCAGGAAAAAGGAAATTGTAATTTGAGCCAAATTATCTGAATATAAGAGGAATTCAAATTGAATCATCTGAAGTGTAGTGTTGTCAAGCAGTTTCTCTAGTGTACAACTAATGGTGTATTTGGATGTTTTGTTATATAAGAGGAGATGCACAAGTCCAACGGGATTGTGACATTCACAGTACGCAACAGCCTAAATGGAATGAATGAGACAACACATAATGAGGAAATGGCCATCAGTGTAATGGTCAGTGGCAAAATAACAGAGGGTCTACATATGTACTGAAAGAAAAAAGAAACGCAGGGTGCGTATTTCCGCTATATATTGTAATGTTTAATATGCTACTGCTAATCGAATGGCACAGGGCGACATTAGGCCTGTCCTTTTAGAAAGAAGGTTTAAACAGCACTGAACACACCAATGGTTACCCCTTTAAAGTTTCATTATCGTCAGAATGCGCATCTGGCTCAAGCAGGTGAGCAAACTTAGGCTTTAAATGTTGCAATCACTTAACATTAAATACAGTACTGAACTGGCTCAATTTTTCAAAGAGGAACTTCAGCATTTATGAATTTCTTGTTACAACGTGTACTGTGATTAAAACGTCTATAATATCACAGTTGTGTCCTTTCTCTAACTAACTGCACTTTTTTTTTTACAAAACATCTTGGGATTTCCTTGGAATATATATGGAATTAAGTGTTCAGTATATGCAATATATAGCGGAAATACGCACCCTGCGTTTCTTTTTCCTTTCAGTATAGATTTATATGAAAATTTAATTCTGTGTCCGAGTAGAAAAAACCCCGCAACATTACGATAAAAGCGGCATGCTTGGTTTCAGTGCCGATCTTTTCGAAATAGGAGAAGGATGTATTAACAAAGTTACAAAAATAATTACATTAATTACATATTCACAAAATTACATTCTCATCTTTCTTGAATCCCTTATACTAGTATGTTCTCTGTATTACAGTGTATATTTCTACAAAAGCACATGAAATTAAATAGCGTTTTTACCTGCCGTTAACACATCGTACTAAGTTATGTTAGGACAGAAAACTCAGAGGGAGATGAGATGAAGGATAAAGGTTTCCATCAGATATGCCTCTGTCAGGAAGCGAACCCACTTGGGGCAGGGGTATGTACAGATAGTACAGATATGCCTCTGCCAGGAAGCGAACCCACTTGGGGCAGAGGTATGTACAGATATGCCTCTGTCAGGAAGCGATCCCACTTGGGGCAGAGTTATGTACAGATATGCCTCTGTCAGGAAGCGAACCCACTTGGGGCAGAGGTATGTACATTGTAGCCAATGTCTTATCCATTGAGCTACTTAGGCTGATGCTAAAAGAGCAAATACAACAAACATGAACATATAGTAGAAATTAAACAGATTGTAATGCATTATACCTTATTAGATGAGTAACTCTGTGACTTTTTTTAAGGGAATAACAGATGATTTTTAGTCCTTTAACAGTGAGAAAGCTTAATATTTTAACTTCGAGATAAAATCAATTCAGTTAATAACGAGAAAAAAGTATGTTCACATTTTGTCAAAATCTATGATTCAGTTTCTAGTTAAAAGAATATTTTCACAAGCCAAGACTTTATGACAGTAGTACACTTCTGAATACATCCTGAGGTATTTCTAATTATATTTTTTTGTTAAATATATTTTTACAATAACATATACCTGTATCATTTCGTAATTTCTCTGAATGTGGACTTTATTGTAAGAGATTTTTTTTTGATGGAATGTACATTTATGTACACTGTTTTGTCAATTTCAGCTGTGAAGACAGGATCATAGCGAGGTTGTGTACACATACACTCGATTTAAGATAACCAGAGGGCCATATTGCCTACTGACCGATCCAAGTCGGTAATCCTGTCTTAACCACGTTTTGTTTTGTGTATTGTCCTTTTCATTATACATTAAGTACGCTCTTTGCATTATGTGTTCCCGTCTTAATTCCATTAAGCGATGGGAAAGCCTATATAAACAGGATTTTATAAGTAATATTTCGACAACAAACATGATAAAACACGTTTGAAACAAGTTTTCTTAAAAATGCGATAACCTGTCTAAAATTACATGTTAAATGTTTTAATTTTACACTTTGCTAACTTTTAAAGCCGAAATTAAGGTTTTATTTATACCCAGCCAACCTCGTTTTCGCTTCTTGGAGAAGGGGTTGGATGGGGTATGAAAGTTAATACTCGGACCACGTAATGTGCGGTATTGTGTGGACATACGGTGCTATTGCGTTTGGATGCTATGACTTATATAGGAAAAAAATTCTCATTTTTTATACATCCTCGGACAAGCTAATGATATAAAACAAAGCTAAATAAACCATACTCAACAAGATAGTTCCAACATCCTGCCGTAATAATATAATATACCTCACACTATGGAATATCACTGTCATTCAAATATGTCCTGGCTAAGCATGACATGAGATAGATTACTTACACTTCGAAAAGACAACCAAATTGTTTGCTGTATGTTGCCTTTTTTACAAGAACCTTAACATTATTATATGTTTTTTGAGTTGGATAAATCTGTTTTTCTTTTGAACTTCTTACTCGTAAAATGAATAGACACTTTAAGGTAATTCCTTTCATCAAGAGACATTACATGACTGTGTATATGTCATTAATTTTAAAAGCATTTCCTATTTTAGCTTCAATTGACATTACTGTAACACTTCTTATCCTTTTGAGTATAAAATATTTACAATTTATTGCAATTAAAATAATAGAGCTGCCATCAAACATGTTTATAAATGAAAACTTTTAAATACTTCTGTTGATCTATTTTTCGCTGATATTTATTCGTCTATTTCATTCACCCTTTGCTGAAATATAAGTGAATAGTGTTGAAGAAGTAAATAAAATGTAGGTTTTTAGACAACCGGGTTTTGACCAGAACTGTTTCTCAGAAAAAACAACAACAAATATTTCTATCGAGTTTAAAAGCGAAATTTCATTTTCGTAATCGAATGTTCAAGAATATTACAAGTTTCTCTTGCTCAATGACTTTCAGTAAAACATAAATTAAACCTACTGTAATGGACATAATATGCATCGAAAATACGCTCTTTCGTAGGTGCATTTTAGTACTTGCAATAATTTTAGAAACATGTCGCACTATTTTTAACACTTCTTCTGTGAAGTAAAACAAATTTTCTTGCTGAATAATTACCGACTGCGGTCAATCAATACTCCTAGTAGGAACTTTCTTGTTGATTGCCGTAGTGATCAATACATTATGCATGTTGTGAGATCGAAGCGGCAGTTCCGATATTTTCAAATAGCTTAACATTACCGTTTTGGGAGGCCATTGTGTTCAAAGCTGGCACCCATGCTTAAGTTGTTCAGTAACATCCCCTGTTCAATCGTAGGTAGGGTGCCAAGCTGAATTATGTAACGTAAGCAAATTATGAAGAGTCAAGGGTCATCAAGTGCATTCCTGAAGAAAAAAAACACTAAAAAATACTGAAATGTCAATAGAGCTTTATTTTGAGTAGATTGTATTTTAAATGATACGATATGATAGTGTGTTGCTTTGTGAGCGATATTAAAGGTCATTTTAAAACAAAAGAGTCATCGGGGTCAAGTTCAAGGTCACTGTTACTAAAAATAAAAAAATCGTTTAACCTCAATAACTTTTGTTAGTAATGAGATATCTGACCGACAATTGCTGTGTAGGTAGCTTAAATGAAAACGAATCTGGGGATTAGGTTTTGAGTCACTAAGGTCAAGGTCACGGATACTAAAAATAGAAAAACAGTTTCAAGCAACAGTACTCACGCTAGACGAGCAGCTGTACTGTGAAGCCAAATAAGTTCAGTGGAGTAGTCCGGATATCTGCAGCACATTGGTACAAAGACGGTGTGGATTCAATACTGCTCTAACTTTTATGAGAGTAATAGGAAAGCATTTTGCAGATTCAGGACTTGCTGATGTATGGGTTCAGAGCTCTGTGTTTAGTGAAAATACCGCGGTAAGCAATATATCGGCGAAGTCCTACAATCGAGCTATCCGTGCCCACAAATTGACCTATGAAGCATTATTGCGGATTCTGTGGCCACAGTTTGTCAACTGGTTAAGTGACAGACAATCACCATTGACTCAAGAGCTCATTGACAAAGTGAAGTCACTAGCTGACATGATTGCAGGTAGGGAGGAATTAGATCAGGTTCTGGACGCATACAATTATATCAAGACTATGATGTGGGCATGTAACCTGACAGAACTGATGGATGAATTTCAGTCTACTAGATCCTCAACGGCACAATATTGCAGCAGTACATTGACATGGTATCGCTATTGCTACGGTTCACAAGAGCAGAGAGGAAGGGAATTGGCCATTGCATTTGTCAGCATTTGCCGCAATGCTACCGTGGCCTGCTATCTATGATCATACAAACTACACCCGCTGGGGAGCTGTCAACTTAGCAGAAATATGCTTACACATCCAGACGTATATCTTGAATTTGTCTCTGTAAACTTCGTCGTGAAACGGACTAGGAAAGCCTTTAACCAGCTGCCCACAGATCAAGCCCTTGAGCATGTAAACAAAGACAACACAATGGCTGGTAGTCTTATTGGAATAACACTTGAGAAGGGTGCAAGAAGGGTGCAAGAGAAGGGTGCAAGAAGGGTGCAAGAAGGGTGCATGAGACCGTTGGTGCCCGACCTTCAATCAGCGGATTCAAATTGTCGCCGACACATATGAATTGTTTGGATTTCAAGATTGTGATGCAGAATATTCTGTATGGGAAGGTAAAGAAGGCAACCCTGCTCGACTAGTCTGGGATGAAAGCGATGTTCGACAAATTATGGAACAGCTGTCAAATTTTAATACATTTCCACATGAAATACCAGATCTTGTCAGCCTGTCGACTCGAGATGTTGCACCTGAGGATATAGCCCAAGCATAGCCCAAGCATTACTAAATGCTGAGAGACAAGGTCAGAAACATTTGGTTGATGTTTTTTGTCCATATATTGTGTGCAGAACCTTTAACATTTCATGAAACTCTGCAAAAATACAAACGCCCAACACTATCAACGATGTATCACGTGACAAGGAAAGGGTTTCTACAGAATGAAGTAAAGACGTCAAAGCTTGCTTCAGAGATTGATTGTGGCCCAGGAAGCAGGACGAGGCACTAAATTGGAAACACTCCTATATCACGAGCTATCAAAGACACAACTTTCACTGACGGATTCTCAAGGCAATCTTCGACATTGCAACAAAGCCGATTTGGGTCAAATTTTAGCAGCTGGTATAACTTATGAAACTCTTCCACAATCTTCCTTGAAAACGCCAACACTCATTGATGGAAGGCACTTGTTCAAGCTATAGGTAGACCAAACAATGCAAACACATTTGGCGACATTGCAGATATTTACTTTGGTTCTGTTTGTAGTAAACTT
>JAWPHD010020391.1:0-31908 GCA_037043455.1 Cyrtodaria siliqua | reverse complement strand
AGTAACAGCGGAGTTATGGCCCTTGATTTAGTTCAAAATGCTATATTTTGCCTCAATAAGACGATAGGGCCTTCATTTTTAATCTGATCTTTACCAAACTTTATCAGATTGTTAATGTCTATGAAAGCTTGGTCAAGTTCGAAAACCAGCCAGATCGAACCAGTAACAGCAGAGTTATTGCCCTTGATTTTGTTAAAAATGCTATAATTTGCCTCGTCATACGATAGGGCCTTCATTTTGAATCTGATCTTTGTCAAACTTTAGCAGATTTTATGACTTTCTTTTTTTTTATATTATTATTATTTTTATTTATTTATTTATTTATTTATTTATTTTTTTATATATATTTTTTTTTGATTTTTTTTTTTTTTAATATTTTTTTTTTTAATTATTACTTATTTTTATTAATTTTGTTTAATATTTTTTTTTTTTTTTTTTATTATTATTTTTTTTTTTTTTTTAGCACTATGTTGGACCTGTCGGACCAGTTACAGAGGAGTTACGGCTCTTGATTTAGTTAAAAATGCTATATTTTGCCTCGTTTATACGGTAGGGCCTTCATTGTTCATCTGATCTTTACCAAACTTTACCAGATTCTTTAGTTATGGCCCTTGATTTAGCTAAAAAGCTGTTTTTTGCCCGAAACTTTCAAAAAAACGTAAATGGCACTCACTCGCTTCATTGATGTTATAAGAACTGTGTTAGCCAGTAGAGCGTCCACAGGCCCTCTTGGGCCTCTTGTTAATGGAGGCCATCTTGGATTTCACAGGAATTTCATGAAGGATCAAATACAGTACTCACTGTTTTCCAGTAGTAGCCATGATACATTAAAAAGCTAACGGACAGAGTGATGGAGACAGAACAAAGGGCCATGCCTTAAGTTCTGCTGATCTTTAACCCCTAGAGCTAACAAGTGCACTTTGGGACTGTCCGTCATGCACTAGCTGAATTCATCAGTTGAACTCAATAATAGGGGACACATACTCAAATCATCCATGGTATATAATACCTGTCAAACAGTTTTTCCTATTAAACATTTATAAATCAATTTTAATCTTTGCAATGGAATTTCCCTACCAATAGTGCTATTTACCAAGTAGATTAGGTGCAATTTAGGTTCAAAACAAATAACAGAAAGAATAAATGCATAATTATGTCACCATGTAACTATAAGGTATTTAGAGCAATACTTATCAAGCAAGTTAAATAGGAAAATAGAGTTAGTTTGCAGAAGATGAAAAGACTTAATATGTCTTATATTTAATGCTTGTTTGAGAATTAGGTCATGTTGACCATTCATTTATTATGCAATTTGATGCACAGCTTTTACGCTTTTTTCCAGAATCAGATTTATGATTCATATATACTTGTTTTCATTTCCAGAATACTGCTTGAGACATTACTAACATCAATAACATGCACTTTCTTGTTTCTAAGTGATAGACCTTGTAACTGCAATCTCTGATTCTGTGCTCTACTTAAGCTTATAAATATTCAATATTCTAATAAATAGAAAATCTTACTTGAGAAAGCAATTTAAAACAAACAAATACTGTCTAAAGGAAATATTGCCATTATTCATGTTTTAACAGTTTCAGCTGTAATCAGAAAGCTTTATATTCAATTTACCTTTAGATCAAAACAGTAACAAGACAAACAAGTCGAAGAAGGACTTGAAGGAGAAGATCAATTCCCCCGAGACGGTTCTTGTGGAGATTCACGCGAAGGAAGTGCACAGACTGGAGGCTTTGTGTGAGTCTCGCACCAAGCAACTGAACATGGTGAAGCTGCAACTACAGACCAGCAACCAGGCTTTCGATGGAATGTCCACGACTGTTCACTATCTTGCTCATGATGTAAGTTTGACGAAGCTCTTGTTTTGATGAATGTATATAATAACAAAAGGCCCTAGAGGGCCTGTATCGCTCTACTGGCTATATGATGTCCATGGTGGGGTGGGGTGGGGTGGGGTGGGGGGTGGCGGGTGGATAGAAGGATTGTGTGTCATATATGGCAGTATCAAACTAGTTTTTAGTTCTACTGATCAAAGATCAGCAGAGCTTATGCCGTGGTGCGGTGTCCATCGTCCGTCTGTCCGTCCGTAAACTTTTTTTTTGTAGCATCTACTCCTCTGAAACTACTGGATGGATTTTCATGAAACTTTACAGAAATGTTGCCCATGATGTCTTGTTGATCCTAGCAAAAATTCATGTTGATGTGAAATCCTAGATGGCCACCAATGCTAAAAATAGATTTTTAAAAAACAAGTTTGTAGCGACTACTTCTTGAAAACTATAAGCGATATTGATATGGGACTTTTTCTAAATTATCAGCATGACATGATGTTGGTCCTTGTCGAAAATCGTTTTGATTCGACGTTAAACATGGCTGCCGCGGCTATTTTTAGCTCTACTGATCAGAGATCAGCAGAGCTTATGCCGTGGTGCGGCGTCCGTCGTCTGTCCGTCCGTCTGTCCGTCCGTTAACTTTTATTTGTAGCGACTACTCCTCTGAAACTACTGGATGGATATTCATAAAACTTTACAGAAATGTTGCCCATGAAGTCTAGTTGATCCTAGCAAAAATTCATGTTGATCTGAAATCCAAGATGGCCGCCAAAGCTAAAAATAGATTTTTTAAATTCAAGTTTGTAGCGACTACTTCTTGAAAACTATAAGTGATATTGATATGGGACTTTTCCTAAAATGATCAGCATGACATGATGTTGGTCCTTATCAAAAATCGTTTTGATTCGATGTTAAGCGTGGCTGCCAGCGGCCATCTTTGTTTACATAGAGTTATATAGTAAAAACTTGTAGCGACTACTCCTCTGAAACTACTTGGCGGATTTTCATGAAACTTTACAGGAATGTTGCTCTTATTGTCTAATTGATCCTAGCAAAATTTCAGATCGGCCAGAAATTCAAGATGGCTGCCACAGTTAAAAATAAATTTTTAAAAAATAAGTTTGTAGCGACTACTTCTTGAAAACTATAAGTGATATTGATATGGGACTTTTTCTAAAATGATCAGCATGACATGATGGTTATCCGAGTCGAACATTATTTTGATTCGACATTTAACATGGCTGCCAGTGGCAATCTTTGTTTACATAGAGTTATATAATGAAAACTTGTAGCGACTACTCCTCTGAAACTACTTGACGGATTTTCATGAAACTTCTCAGAAATGTTGCTCTTGATGTCTAATTGATCCTAGCAAAATTTCAGGTCGGACGGAAATTCAAGATGGCCGCCATGGCTAAAAATAGATTTTCAAAATACAAGTTTGTAGCGACTACTTCTTGAAAACTATAAGTGATATTGATATGGGACTTTTTCTAAAATGATCAGCATGACATGATGGTTATTCAAGTCGAACATTATTTTGATTCGACGTTAAACATGGCTGCCAGTGGCCATGTTTGTTTACATAGAGTTATATAATGAAAACTTGTAGCGACTACTCCTCTGAAACTACTTGACGGATTTTCATAAAACTTCACAGGAATGTTGCTCTTGCTGTCTAATTGATCCTAGCAAAATTTCAGGTCGGCCGGAAATTCAAGATGGCCACCACGGCTAAAAATAGATTTTCAAAAAACCAGTTTGTAGCGACTACTTCCTGAAATCAAAATCAATCAGTAGAGCTTCAAGGTCATTGACCTCTTGTTCTTTACATAGAGTTATATAGTTAAAAGTTGTAGCGACTACTCCTCTGAAACTACTTGACGGATTTTCATGAAACTTCACAGGAATGTTGCTCTTGATGACTAATTGATCCTAGCAAAATTTCAGGTCGGCCGGAAATTCAAGATGGCCACCATGGCTAAAAATAGATTTTTAAAAAACAAGTTTGTAGCGACTACTTCTTGAAAACTATAAACTTGGTAGAGGTCCATAAGCTGAGTGTAAATACAAAACATTAAACCTTTGACTCTTGTAGTTTCAGAGAAGAAGAGTTTTAAAGTGTTTCCCTATATATAAGTCTATGTAAAACTGTGACAACTGGGATGGGGCCATATTTGACCCCAAGGTCATCATTTGAACAAACTTGGTTTGGACAATGAGCTGATGGTAAATACAAAATATTAAACCTTTGGCTCTTATAGTTGCAGAGAAAATGATTTTTGAAGTTTTTCTCTATATAAGTCTATGTAAAACTCTGACCCCTGGGGCAGGGCCAAATTTGAACCTCAGGGTCACCATTTGAACAACAACTTGGTAGAGGATCCATAAGTTGATAATAAATAAAACATATTAAACCTTTAGCTCTTGTAGTTTCAGAGAAGAAGAATTTTGTAGTTCTTCCCTATACCTGTATGTAATACTGATCCAACAAGGGCCCCCTAAGCTCCAAATTAAAGAAAATTGAACCCACGAACCAAGGTTTCTTATGAGAGAAAAAACAAAACAAAAAAATACATGCCTCCATGGAGATTTGAACCCACGACCCCTGGGGTTTCCAGTGCACATTACCAAATATTGAAAAAGGGCCATAACTTTGGTGTTGCTGGTTCAGTCTGGCTGGACCAAGTAAGTTATGAGATGGGCATAAACTGTAAGTTATTAGATGGGTATAAACTGTAAGTTATGAGATGGGCATAAACTGTAAGTTATGAGATGGGCATAAACTGTAAGTTATGAGATGGGTATAAACTGTAAGTTATGAGATGGGTATAAACTGTAAGTTTTAAGATGGGCATAAACTGTAATTTATAAGATGGGTATAAACTGTAAGTTGTGAGATGGGTACAAACTGTAAGTTATAAGATGGGTATAAACTGTAAGTTATGAGATGGACATAAACTGTAAGTTATAAGATGGGTATAAACTGTAAGTTATAAGATGGACATAAACTGTAAGTTATGAGATGGGTATAAACTGTAAGTTATAAGATGGGTATAAACTGTAAGTTATGAGATGGGTATAAACTGTAAGTTATGAGATGGGTACAAACTGTAAGTTATGAGATGGGTATAAACTGTACGTTATAAGATGGGTATAAACTGTAAGTTATAAGATGGGTATAAACTGTAAGTTATAAGATGGGTATAAACTGTAAGTTATGAGATGGGTATAAACTGTAATTTAAAAGATGGGTATAAACTGTAAGTTATGAGATGGGTATAAACTGTAAGTTATGAGATGGACATAAACTGTAAGTTATAAGATGGGTATAAACTGTAAGTTATAAGATGGGTATAAACTAAGTTATGAGATGGACATAAACTGTAAGTTATGAGATGGGTATAAACTGTAAGTTATGAGATGGACATAAACTGTAAGTTATAAGATGGGTATAAACTAAGTTATGAGATGGACATAGACTGTAAGTTATGAGATGGGTATAAACTGTAAGTTATGAGATAGGCATAAACTAAGTTATGAGATGGGTATAAACTGTAAGTTATGAGATAGGCATAAACTAAATTATGAGATGGGCATAAACTGTATGTTATGAGATAGGCATAAACTAAGTTATGAGATGGGTATAAACTGTAAGTTATGAGATGGGTATAAACTTAATAATGAAATGGGCAGAAACTAAGTTAGAGATAGGCATAAACTAAGTAATGAGATGGACATAAACTATGTTAGAGATAGGCATAAACTAAGTCATGAGATGGACATAAACTATGGTAGAGATAGGCATTTTCTCAAATGAATGGCATATCTAAACGGATGTATTTTGCAACGTTTAAAAGAGATTTGAAGTGTTTGTAATGGTCACATCGCGAAGAGTTCTCGATACTACTGTGCTAATCAATCTTGTTTTAAGCAATCTGCGATCCTTAACTTGAGTTGGGACATAAATATATCAGGGTTACCTATATCTTGGGCTATCCATACGAATCCGAATCCAAACTTAAAAAAAAAGATGTCTTAACTTCTGATGCCCATGTTTTCCGACCTACATCGTCCAATGATTTAAGCATATTGTAACAACTTTTTGGATATCTAGTATTAGGCATTTGCAGGAGTTTACACCAATATTTTATACATCTTGAATAATATTCATGGCATAACGGTAGTCTTACGCACTCGCCGATAGCCATGTTATTATTTACCGAAAAGTTGATACCAAGGAACAATTTACATACTCATGACTGTACCGATTCGACTTTTTCGGAATATGCGAAGCCCCAAATTTCTTTTAGCCCTTGTTTCCATTTTTGATCGAGGTGATTTGAGATTAGACTGAGCTACCTCACAAGCTTTTGACAGTTTATGTCTAAAATTAGACACATACTGTAGAAGATTCAAAGAAGTGTTTTCTTCTGAGAGAATTTTCTTTTTAAGTAACTTAAGTGGTCCACTAACAGTGTGACCAAAAACTAGTTCAAAAGAGCTGAAACCCAGAGATTCTTGAACAGACTCTCTAACGGCGAAAAGTAACACTGTATACCCTCATTCCAGTCTTTATTAGTGTCATATAGCTAATCATATTTTTCAGTGTCTGGTGAAATCTTTCTAGAGCACCTTGACTCTCTTTAACACAAATTCCGTAAAATGAAAAATATATATTTTTTTAGAGAAAATCAGTAATTTTGAGGAAAAGTTACCAAAAACACTCTAAAATAGTCTAAAATTCTGATTTTTTTCTCTCTCTGTTTCTGAGTTCAACTCATCTATTCAAACAAAATAAATACCTACAAAAAAATAATTTTTTATGCAATTCTGAAAAATACATGATTTCTCCTTATAGCATGTATAGGTTATAATAGTGTAAATGAGTCTCCATGCCCCTTCCATAGTAAAGTTAAAATGTTGACAACCTGTTAAAAACTCAAACCTGATTAGAATTCTGGGAAATTTACTTTATCATGCAAATAAACATGTCTGCTATTAAACGTCAACAAGTAAATATGGGGTTGAATATCTTCTAAGAAACATTTCTTCAGTTGTATACTACACCGGGTCAAAGGTCAAAGCTGTTTTTACCCATTGCATGTTGTACCCTGTCTACTTTCACTTCTGAAATTTATAGCAAAAACTTTCAAAAACATGGTGAGCTCCATTTTCAATATCAACAACATGTCCAGAATACAGTTACAGCTAAAAAATAACAGAAAACTGCACTAAAAAAAATATAGAAAAAAAAAATTAGCACTCTTTAATACAGAACTACTTTCGACTGCACCAGGCAAGTACATCCAGCTGATTTAGTGTAATTAGGCCTCAGCAAGCATCAGAAAAATTCTGCAACTATTGAAAAAGAGTGTCTTTCACTCATTTTGGCATTACAACATTTTGATGTGTATTTAACTTCATCAATTTCGCCAATAGTTGTCTTCAGTGATCACAATCCATCCACTCACATTCAAAAAATAAAATGAAAAACAAAAATCAAAGACTGATGAGGTGGAGTTGGATGTTATAAGAGTACGATATTGAGATAAAACATGTCAGACGGAAAGATCATTTATTGCAGATTGCCTATCTCATGTTTAAGATACTTATGTTTATTTAAACAAGTGTAATTTAATATATGTGTTGACACTTGTTGATTTTTTAAAAAAAAAAAAGTCACTTTGTAATATATGCTTTGACATATGTGTTGAAATTGAAATATTATTACATTATTCATTGCTTATTATATACATAAATCATTCTTTTTCTTTAAGGGGCAAGGTGTTACCTATATCTCAATGTTTACATGTTGCATGTTTATTATTGATTTGGCCTTGAAGAACAGTTAAAATTGGTTTAGATGTAAAAAATGTTTACCATTTATACAAATTATTTATGTTCATTTATGATGAAATTTGGACTGTTCTCATTGGACTGTTTCTGTGGGGAAGCTGTTGGAACATTCATTGGCATTGTATAAACAGACTCTGGGAGCAGCTCAGTAGTTCAGAATATTAGTATTCAATAAAAAGTTAATTTTGAATTGGATGCTTTTAAAAATATAAAATATATTTCTGAGAGGATTTACTTATTATTGTGCTCATTCATAATAACAGTGAAATTGGATATTGGACTAAATCAGAAATATTGGAAATTAATTTGGACTGAAAGGACAATTAACATTTGGATTAAAGAGACACTTACTGTTTTGGATTAAAGAGACACTTTCTAATGTGAATTAAAGGAACATTGGATAATTTTATTTGGACTTAATTCAAAAATTGAATATTAATGAAAAACTGGATTTGTGTTTTGTGTAAGTGAATATTTCATGTAAATAAATTTTGTTAATTATATTTTTTGTGTTGATGGTTTTGCTTCCTTTCTTGTTACATTTAAAACTTGTAACACTATTTTAGACGTCGGAACACTGTATACGTACTGTATAGTTATATGAGTGTAGAGTTTGACTTGAAAAGAAATTAGTTTGTTCCAGCGTGTTCATTAAACAGAAAAGTGTTTTTTTCATTTCATACATTACTGTGTCAAACGTACTTCGCACCAAATGTGTTGTGAGCTCCGATTATTTGATTATTAGCTCAACTGATCAGAGATCAGCAGAGCTTTTGCCGTGGTGTGGCGTCCGTCGTCCGTCTGTCTGTCTGTCCGTCTGTCCGTAAACTTTTAATTGTAGCGACTACTCCTCTGAAACTACTGGATGGATATTCATGAAACTTTAGAGAAATGTTGCCCACGAAGTCTAGTTGATCCTAGCAAAAATTCATGTTGATGTGAAATCCAAAATGGCCACCAAAGCTAAAAATAGATTTTAAAAAATACAAGTTTGTAGCGACTACTTCTTGAAAACTATAAGTGATATTGATATGGGACTTTTTCTAATATGATCAGCATGACATAATGTTGGTCCTTGTCAAAAATCCTTTTGATTCGACGTTAAACATGGCTGCCAGTGGCCATCTTTGTTTACATAGAGTTATATAGTAAAAACTTGTAGCGACTACTCCTCTGAAACTACTTGACGAATTTTCATGAAACTTTACAGGAATGTTGCTCTTGATATCTAATTGATCCTAGCAAAATTTCAGGTCGGCCTGAAATTCAAGATGGCCGTCACAGCTAAAAATAGATTTTTAAAAACTAAGATTGTAGCGCCTACTTCTTGAAAACTATAAGTGATATTCATATGGGTCTTTTTCTAAAGTAATCAGCATGACATGATGTTGATCCTAGTCGAACATTATTTTGATTCAACGTTAAACATGGCTGCCAGTGGCCATTTTTGTTTACATAGAGTTATATAGTAAAAACTTGTAGCGACTACTCCTCTGAAACAACTTGACGAATTTTCATGAAACTTTACAGGAATGTTGCTCTTGATATCTAATTGATCCTAGCAAAATTTCAGGTCGGCCTGAAATTCAAGATGGCCACCACAGCTAAAAATAGATTTTTAAAAACTAAGTTTGTAGCGCCTACTTCTTGAAAACTATAAGGGATATTCATATGGGTCTTTTTCTAAAGTGATCAGCATGACATGATGTTGATCCTAGTCTAACATTATTTTGATTCAACGTTAAACATGGCTGCCAGTGGCCATTTTTGTTTACATAGAGTTATATAGTAAAAACTTGTCTAATTAATCCTAACAAAATTTCAGGTCGGCCAGAAATTCAAGATGGCCACCATGGCTAAAAATAAATTTTCAAAATACAAGTTTGTAGCAACTACTTCTTGAAAACTATAAGTGATATTGATATGCGTCTTTTCCTAAAATGATCAGTATGACATGATGTTGATCCTTGTCGAAAATTATTTTGATTCGACGTTAAACATGGCTGCCAGCGGCCATCTTTGTTTACATAGTGTTAAATAATGAAAACTTGTAGCGACTACTCCTCTGAACTACTTGATGGATTTTCATGAAACTTCACACGAATGTTGCTCTTGATGTCTTATTGATCCAAACAAAACTTTAGGTCGGCCGGAAATTCAAGATGGCCGCCATGGCTAAAAGTCTAGTTGATCCTATGATCAGTATGACATGATGTTGGTCCTTGTCAAAAATCGTTTTGATTCGATTTTAAACATGGCTGTCAGCGGCCGTCTTTGTTTACATAGAGTTATATAGTAAAAACTTGTAACGACTACTCCTCTGTAACTACATGACAGATTTTCATGAAACTTTACAGGAATGTTGCTCTTGATGTCTAATTGATCCTAGCAAAATTTCAGGTTGGCCGGAAATTCAAGATGGCCACCATGGCTAAAAATAGATTTTCAAAATACAAGTTTGTAGGGACTACTTCTTGAAAACTATAAGAGATATTGATATGGGACTTTTTCTAAAATGATCAGTATGACATGATGTTGATCCTTGTCAAAAATTATTTTGATTTGACATTAAACATGGCCGCTCGTGTTTACATAGTTATATATTGAAAACTTGTAGCGACTATTCCTATGAAACTACTTGATGGATTTTCATGAAACTTCACAGGAATGTTGACCTAGCTATCAAAAATCTATCAGTAGAGCTTCAAGGTCATTGACCTCTTGTTAGATTTTTTGATTTATGCCGTGGTGTGGCGTCCGTCGTCCGTCCGTTCGTAAACTTTTTTGTGGCGACTACTCCTCTGAAACTACTGGACAGATTTTCATGAAACTTGACAGGAATGTTGCTCTTGATGTCTTGTTGATCCTAGCAAAAATTCAGGTCGGCCGGAAATTCAAGATGGCCGCCACGGCTAAAAATAGATTTTAAAAATGTGATTTTGTGGCGACTACTCAAAAACCATAAGTGATATTGATTTGAAACCTTTACCAAAATGACTGGCACGACATGTAGTTGTTCCTAACTAAACTTTGTTTTAATTGGATGTCAAACATGGCCGCCAGTGGCCATCTTTGTTTACATACAGTTATATAGGAAAAACTTGTGGCGACTACTTCTTTGAAACTACTTGACAGATTTTCATGAAACTTCACAGGAATGTTGCTCTTGATATCTAGTTGATCCTAGAAAATTGTCAGGTCATCCGGAAATTCATGATTGCCGCCCCACTAAAATTAGTTTTTTAAAAAACAAACTTCTTGAAAACTATAAGTGATATTGATATGGGACTTTTTCTAAAATGAACAGCATGACATTATTTTGATTCAACATTAAACATGGATACCGCGGCCATCTTTGTTTATATAGTTAAAACTTGTAGAGACTACTCCTCTGAAACTACATGACAGATTTTCATGAAACTTCACAGCAATGCTTTTCTAGCTATCAAAAACCTATCAGTAGGGCTTCAACGTCATTGATCTCTTGTATTATTTTGTCTTAGAATAACACCTCCCTTCAATTGGATTCAACCTCTCTGCCATTAAAATGGGCATCTCTTCAGTTGAATAAGATCATGGTCAATTGAACCTCACTTTAATTAAATTAGACCAAGGCTCAACTGTTTGAGGAGAGTTTTAACTGAGATTCATTTAAGTTGGCATTCCAGTAAGTACTATTATAATATGGCCAGAATTTGTTCAAAAACAACTAGTTCGGCTAGCGCAGTGGATAGCACTTCGAAGTGTCATGAAAGATTCCCGATTTCAGCCCAGGATAAGTTTTTTTTTAGCTCTACTGGCCAGCAGAGCTAGTGGGATGACGTGTTGTCCGTCGTCCATCGTCCCTCCATCTTCCGTCATCCGTCGTCTGTTAAAGTTTTATATCACTGAGAACTTGGAAGAGTTTGAAAACCGGCCAAATCGGATTAGTAACACCAGAGTTATTGCCCTAGAATTAACAAAAAATGCTATATTTTGCCTTTTGAACACTCCAGCCCCTTCATTTTTCAAGCGATCTTAGCCAAACTTGGCCAAAGTCTTTATATCAATGAGAGCTTGGATGAGTTCGAAAACCGGCCAGATCAGATGCCCTTGAATTAAAGAAAAATGCTATATTTTGCCTTGTGAACATTCTAGCACCTTCATTTATAATTTCATCTTTACCAAACTAGCACAGATTGTTAATATCAATTAAAGCTTGGACAAATTCGAAAACCAGGCCGATCGGATCAGTATCATTAGAGTTATGGCCCTTGTTTTTAGCTCTACTGATCAGAGATCAGCAGAGCTTATGCCGTGGTGCGGCGTCCGTCGTCCGTCCGTCCGTCTGTCCGTCCGTCTGTCCGTCCGTTAACTTTTATTTGTAGCGACTACTCCTCTGAAACTACTGGATGGATATTCATAAAACTTTACAGAAATGTTGCCCATGAAGTCTAGTTGATCCTAGCAAAAATTCATGTTGATGTGAAATCCAAGATGGCCGCCAAAGCTAAAAATAGATTTTTTAAATTCAAGTTTGTAGCGACTACTTCTTGAAAACTATAAGTGATATTGATATGGGACTTTTTCTAAAATGATCAGCATGACATGATGTTGGTCGTTATCGAAAATTGTTTTGATTTGACGTTAAACGTGGCTGCCAGCGGCCATCTTTGTTTACATAGAGTTATATAGTAAAAACTTGTAGCGACTACTCCTCTGAAACTACTTGGCGGATTTTCATGAAACTTCACAGGAATGTTGCTCTTGATGTCTAAATGATCCTAGCAAAATTTCAGGTCAGCCGGAAATTCAAGATGGCCGCCACGGCTAAAAATAAATGTTCAAAATACAAGTTTGTAGCGACTACTTCTTGAAAACTATAAGTGATATTGATATGGGACTTTTTCTAAAATGATCAGCATGACATGATGTTGGTCCTTATCAAAAATCGTTTTGATTCGACGTTAAACGTGGCTGCCAGCGGCCATCTTTGTTTACATAGAGTTATATAGTAAAAACTTGTAGCGACTACTCCTCTTAAACTACCTGGCGGATTTTCATGAAACTTTACAGGAATGTTGCTCTTAATGTCTAATTGATCCTAGCAAAATTTCAGATCGGCCAGAAATTCAAGATGGCTGCCACAGTTAAAAATAGATTTTTAAAAAATAAGTTTGTAGCGACTACTTCTTGAAAACTATAAGTGATATTGATATGGGACTTTTTCTAAAATGATCAGCATGACATGATGGTTATCCGAGTCGAACATTATTTTGATTCGACATGAAACATGGCTGCCAGTGGCCATCTTTGTTTACATAGAGTTATATAATGAAAACTTGTAGCGACTACTCCTCTGAAACTACTTGACGTATTTTCATGAACCTTCACAGAAATGTTGCTGTTGATGTCTAATTGATCCTAGCAAAATTTCAGGTCGGCGGAAATTCAAGATGGCCACCATGGCTAAAAATAGATTTTCAAAATACAAGTTTGTAGCGACTACTTCTTGACAACTATAAGTGATATTGATATGGGACTTTTTCTAAAGACATGATGTTGGTCCTTGTCGAAAATCGTTTTGATTCGACGTTAAACATGGCTGCCCGGCCTTCTTTGTTTACATAGAGTTATATAATGAAAACTTGTAGCGACTACTCCTCTGAAACTACTTGACGGATTTTCATGTAACTTCACACGAATGTTGCTCTTGATGTCTAATTGATCCTAGCAAAATTTCAGGTCGGCCGGAAATTCAAGATGGCCGCCACGGCTAAAAATAGATTTTAAAAATGTGATTTTGTGGCGACTACTCAAAAACCATAAGTGATATTGATTTGAAACCTTTACCAAAATGACTGGCACGACATGTAGTTGTTCCTAACTAAACTTTGTTTTAATTGGATGTCAAACATGGCCGCCAGTGGCCATCTTTGTTTACATACAGTTATATAGGAAAAACTTGTGGCGACTACTTCTTTGAAACTACTTGACAGATTTTCATGAAACTTCACAGGAATGTTGCTCTTGATATCTAGTTGATCCTAGAAAATTGTCAGGTCATCCGGAAATTCATGATTGCCGCCCCACTAAAATTAGTTTTTTAAAAAACAAACTTCTTGAAAACTATAAGTGATATTGATATGGGACTTTTTCTAAAATGAACAGCATGACATTATTTTGATTCAACATTAAACATGGATACCGCGGCCATCTTTGTTTATATAGTTAAAACTTGTAGAGACTACTCCTCTGAAACTACATGACAGATTTTCATGAAACTTCACAGCAATGCTTTTCTAGCTATCAAAAACCTATCAGTAGGGCTTCAACGTCATTGATCTCTTGTATTATTTTGTCTTAGAATAACACCTCCCTTCAATTGGATTCAACCTCTCTGCCATTAAAATGGGCATCTCTTCAGTTGAATAAGATCATGGTCAATTGAACCTCACTTTAATTAAATTAGACCAAGGCTCAACTGTTTGAGGAGAGTTTTAACTGAGATTCATTTAAGTTGGCATTCCAGTAAGTACTATTATAATATGGCCAGAATTTGTTCAAAAACAACTAGTTCGGCTAGCGCAGTGGATAGCACTTCGAAGTGTCATGAAAGATTCCCGATTTCAGCCCAGGATAAGTTTTTTTTTAGCTCTACTGGCCAGCAGAGCTAGTGGGATGACGTGTTGTCCGTCGTCCATCGTCCCTCCATCTTCCGTCATCCGTCGTCTGTTAAAGTTTTATATCACTGAGAACTTGGAAGAGTTTGAAAACCGGCCAAATCGGATTAGTAACACCAGAGTTATTGCCCTAGAATTAACAAAAAATGCTATATTTTGCCTTTTGAACACTCCAGCCCCTTCATTTTTCAAGCGATCTTAGCCAAACTTGGCCAAAGTCTTTATATCAATGAGAGCTTGGATGAGTTCGAAAACCGGCCAGATCAGATGCCCTTGAATTAAAGAAAAATGCTATATTTTGCCTTGTGAACATTCTAGCACCTTCATTTATAATTTCATCTTTACCAAACTAGCACAGATTGTTAATATCAATTAAAGCTTGGTAGATATCACTGAACAACATAAATTACCAAGGTCAAGGTCATATTTTTTTCCCTATTTCCCCCAAACTTAACTTTATGTGATTGTCTCACTTTATGTCTTTGATACTTGGTCATATGTATTATTGGCATTGGTGGACATTGCTGGATGACAAAAAATACCAAGGTCAAGGTCATATTTTGCAATATTTTCCCCAAACTTAACCTTAGTTAGGTAACTTAACCTTAGTTAACTTTATGTGATTGCCTCACTTTGTCTTTGATACTTGGTCATGTATTGTTGGCATTGGTGGACATGAGCTGAATGACAAAAAACATATTTTGCATTATTTTCCCAAAACTACACCCTGGTTAAACTACTTAACATCAGTAACTTAACTTCTTATGATTGCCTTGCTTTTGTTTGTTTGATACTTGGTCATTTGAAGTATTGTCTTTGGTGAACATCAATTAAGCTCAAATTCAGTAAAATATTTCATATTCCGTTTGCCGTGGTGGACGAGACACCCTCAGACCGAGGTCTTGTCTACCTTGTGAAAACTCTAGCACTCTGAAACCGCTTGACAGATTTTCATGAAACTTCACAGGAATGCTGATCTAGCTATCAAAACCTATCAGTAGAGCTGCAAGGTCATTGACCTATTGTTTAATAACCTACTTGCATATAATTAAACAAAAGGTACTGAAATTTGGAATTTCTGTATCTTCGTTATTCTACCATGTATATGGTAAAGTATATATTCTAAAGGAATCGTGAAAATACAAGTTTTCTGACAATCTAACTATAATGATGGCAGACTGGGGTGCAATCCTTCATGCATTATGGAGTTTTTTATTTTTTAAAGTACAGGTTAAAGTTTATGAAAAGGGGCATAACTCTGCATTAGATAATTAATAAAGGGAACTGTATAAAGTTTCATGACTATAGGTCAATATTTTACCAAGTGATTAGCTAGGTTAGGTTGCACTTTAAAGTTTTATGAAAAGGAGCACAATTCTGCTGAAATGAAAATCAGCGTTATTAGGCATTTCGACGGCATTGAATAATTGATAAAGAAGAACTTTATAAAATTGTATGACCGTAGTTCAATCTTTTGCCAAGTTATTTTGAAATTTGTGTTTACGTCATTTTAGTATTGTCAAGTAAGGCAATATATGATGATCGATATCCGTTTTGTTTTTGTAGAGGCTGACCACCCCTTCTTTCCATCACTGTATACCTCCGGCCATCCGTAAAATTCCACACTATCTCACTAGACAAGTTGAACTCCTTATGGGATTCGAACCTTCAGCGGTGAGAGGCAAGAACATTTAAGACGCAGCGTCTTTACTATCCCGGCCACAGAGGCCATAGAGGCCCTTTTGCCAAGTTGTGAGCCAGATTAGGTTGCAGGTTAAAGTTTTATAAAAGGGGCATAACTCCAAAATGCCAAACTGCCAAAATTAGTCAGATTTATTGGGCACGTGTAACGTCATTTCTTGAGGTAAGATGTTCTGTGAACGGTCGCTTTGGTCCATTGGCTAGCGCAAGACGTTTTCGACTTTGAAAAAAATAAATAAATAGAACCTCTCTTCAATTGAATAAGACCTCATAAGATAAATGTAAAGGTCTGAATATTAAAAAAATAGCATCTACATGTGTTATGCGATTCTTCCTCCACATAAATTACATATGGCACAAAGGATTTCTCAAATATGCTTAGATGGTCGATGCCCAAATTCTTGGAATAGTCGCTTTGGTCAATTGGCTAGCACATGACATTCTTCGATTTTTGAAAAAGGTTTAAATACAAAAACAATCGTGCACAATGTTGAACACCTATCTCAATTACGGCAATTTTGATCGCTTGCCTGCATTACCGAAAATCCTCCACCTTAATCTCTCGGTATTGCTACAGCAATGCTGGCAGTGCGATTCCCGGGGTGTGGTATAGGTAGCTTTTATGAGAAGGAAGCTTTGTATTGCATTTGAGGTCACTGGGTTCAAGGTCAAGGTCGCTGTTATTTAAAATATAAAAATGGTTTCCGGCCAATAAGTTCAGTTAGGAATGAGATATTGAAACAAGTTGCTGTGTAAGTAGTTTATATGGAAAGAAAGGTTGAGATTGCATTTGAGGTCACTTGTGTCATGGTCAAAGTTGCTGTTACTAAAAACAGAAAAATGATTTCCGGCAAATGACGAAATTGCTGTGTAGGTATCTTATATGGAAAGGAAGCATGGGATTGCATTTGAGGTCACTCGGGTCAAGGTCACGGTCGCTGTAAGTAACGCTGTTAGTAAAAATAGAAACTTCAGGCGATGCATGTATCTACAAAGAATTTTAGTCTTAAATAACATTGAGTCATGAATGCATGTTAGTAAAAGCAAGTGAGGTTTGTGGTGAATTGTTTTTGTTCCAAAAAGTAGAATCAGTATTGTCACAATCATGTTTGCTACTTTACAGCTTGATGCCTTTGCATGTCCAAAGCTTTTGAAAGAAACCGAGTCCTTAAAAGAAAAGAATTCATCTGATGAATCAAGAATCTCGATTTTGGAGCAGCAGAAAACAAGCCTTGAAGATATCATCGGACAGTTAAAAGAACAACACAAGGAATACATAAACAATTTTGAAGTTGAAAATGAACAGTCGTTGAAATACCAACGGGAAGCTCTGAAGGAGCAACATGATGAAGAAATTAAGAAAGGTAAGTTATGTCTTCTCTTTACTCTAAGGAAAATAATTCTTGAAGTCTTGAATTGCATTGAAGTGTTTAGCATGTTGGGAATAATTTTCCTTATATGGTCATCATATAAACTATTATAAAATCAAACGATATGTTTTACACGTTACTATGCTTTACTATCAAGTCTCAATTCATAACTTTCACATGACATCATCAAAATAGTTTGACCAATCAGTGATCCATAAAATAAAAGTCCTCCAGATTCTGGTAGGGGGTAAACTCGGTGTTTATCGTTGGTGCTTAACTGACTTTAGCCCTTTATAAAACTAGTTTGTAGCGATAATTATATTGAAAGCTTTATTTTTGGTGTACATCTATGTATCTTCTTTGGGTGTTGTCTGATTTTAAAACACCAATATGGATACATTTAATTTAAATCATGGTCTAATATTTTCTTTTTTCATATAGAGATTGAGGATAAAGTCTGAGTAAACCCCTTTATTTTCACCTACTGAATATCTCAACCTATCGGAAGTTGACTGGATGTGAAAGTTATGATCACAGTTGTATATGATGGCAATACTTCCCAGGATTGAATAGTTCTGTTATGCATTCTTTCTGTGTTTACATTGTCTTTTTAATAGAGTGACACTTTTCAGAAAGTATTTCTCAAATAGCTTTTTCCCAAAAATAATTTTGGGTGAAATAAAGAGTTATTATGTGGTTCTATTATTTACTGAAAAACATACAAAATCTAGTTTAAAATTTTAAGTGCAACAGTCTGTTTTAATATATAATTAAGCTATCAATAGATGTTGGGTGTTGGTTACACCAAGTTCGCAGTACACACATTTAACACCAAGTTTTCACCTTTCAGTTGAGGAAAAAAGAGTTGCACAGGCCGAAGGCATGAAAAGGTCTTATGAGTCCTTGATAGCTGAATTGAAACTTGACAATGTTTCCATGGTGGAACGATTACAGATTCAACATCGTGAAGAGATCATGGCTCTACAGAGAAGACAAGAGAACCAGATGGAAGGTAAGTCGGCTTTATAACATACCTGAATATCTGAGATGGATGGTAAGTCAGCTTATAACATACATGAGGTGGAAGGTAAGTCAGCTTACAACATACCTGAGATGGAAGATCTAATGTCACCTCCTGTTTTGTTGTCATTTTTAGCTTATGGGATGGCGAGTTGTCCGTCGTCAGTCCGTCGTCCGTCCGTCGTCTTCGTTAACTTTCGTCTCGTTAAGACAATAGGGCCTTCATTTTTCATCCGATCAACCCAGTTGCCTTGGTAACAATGAGTTACGGCCCTTTAATTATTTTAATAATTCTCCGCAACTGTTGACGAAACTTTATTGCGCATGTCGTTGTCGTGTTCAGGATGAATGATTATTGGTGGAGTTATGGCCCTTTAAAGGTTTTAATACAAAAACTTGATCCCGACTAGTTCTCCTGATCCTCTGGCCAGATTTCAACAAATCCTGGCGGGGATGGTGAGTACCAAGCCTAGTTGCACGTCATCGCCGTATTCCAGTTGAATAAATTTTGGCAGAGTAATGGCCCTTTAAAGGTTTTAATTCACTTACTTTGTACAGACTAGTTTTTCTCAAACCCTGGCTGAATTTCAACGAAACTTGGCAGGGATGATCAGTACCATCGCCATGTTCCGGTTGAATGATTTTTGACAGAGTTATGGCCCCTTATAAACAAACTTTATCCGGACTAGTTTTCTAGTTCACTGAAACTTGGCAGGATTAATCAGTACCAAGTCTAGTTGCTCTTGTCATTGTCGTGTTCTGGTTGAATGATTTTTGGTGGAGTTGTGGCTCTTTGAAGGTTTTAATACACAAAATTTGTCAGGACTAGTTCTCCTCACCCATGGTTCGACTTTCATCGAAACTTGTTTGTGTATATCATTGTCGTGTTCCGGTTGAATGATTTTTGGCATAGTTATGGTCCTTTAAAGGTTTTAATACACAAACTTTGTCCCAACTAGTTCTCCTGATCCCCTGGCCGGATTTCAATGAAACTGGGTAGGGATGATCATTACCTAGCCTAGCTGCACATATCATCGAGTTCCAGTTAAATGATTTTCGGCACCTTTATGGCCCTTTTCCCAGTAGGGGAGACATCTGTTTTTACTAAAAACAATCTCTAGTTCTAATTTGGTATGGTTATTTAGGGACTCGAGGCACAACATAATTATATAAAACAAGTTTGGACAGCCTGCATAAAAGGGCCCCTCTATAGGTTACAACTTGGTGAACTTGCAGTAATTTGTTATAACGGAGTTTCCGCCTTGTGACTCCCTCCATACCCTCTGAGATTTTGTGTGTTTCACGTTTATGTGTGGTGTATTTCTAAGTTAAGGATGTGTAGATGCGCAATAAGTTTTGGTATTTTGGTTCCATCTGCTGGGGGCCCAATAAGTGGGTAATCGGTTAAAACACACACACAATTTAATATCTTGTCCAAATGTGAATGCATTTCTAAAACGGGTTTTGTTACTCTAGCGTAAAGGGGCCCCGCTACATGGGTAGAACTTTGGGAACTTGTAGTAATTTATATGTTCGACTGCTATTTTTCTCAATGCAGGGCAAAGTGTTTTGTCATAAGTGCCACAACAACTAATATTCCCCACCCCAACCACAGACTCCATATAGCCAGAAGCCATAGCCGATACAGGCCCTCTTGGGCCTCTTGTTTTAATTTGCTTTATTTTGCTTCTTTAAGAGAATAGGACCTTCATTTTTTATCTGATCTTTATTAACCGTTATCAGATTGTTAAACTTGTTTGAAAACCAACCATGCCTCCCCCTTCCCTCCTCCCTCCTCTTTTTTTTCAGAAGAAACAAAATTAAACAAACTAGTGATATCAGTATCAGGCAAGAAACAGCAGAGTTATGGCCCTTGAATTATTTAAAAATATTGACACTCTAGTTCCTTCTTTTATTCATCTGATCTTTGCCATCCTTGTTCCGAATATTATTTCAATAAAAAATAAAAGCTTAGTCAAGTTTTGACATGGCGAGTTGTCCGTCGTCCATCGTCTGTCTGTTAACTTTTACCTCGTTAAGACAATAGAGCCTTCATTTCTCATCCGATCTTTACCAAACTTTACCAGATTGTTACTATCAATGAAATCTCAGGCAAGTTTGTAAACCAGCCAGATCGGATCAGTAACAGCAGAGTTATGGCCCTTGATTTAATTGAAAAATTCTATATTTTGCCTCGTTAAGACGATAGGGCTTTCATCTTTCATTTTTCATCCGATTTTACACTATCATTCGAAGCGCAAAGGACCGTAACACGCAATTTAGTGGGAAACCGTACATCGCAATATCTTGAACATTTTCTTGTACTAATAGGTCTGGTCTTGAAAAATATGGTACCATCCGCATGGTACGCTAAACCGATGTATCCGGTCATGAGTGATAGCATATGGCTGAAAACGGTAATACCGTTTTTGCCAAAAAAGTGATATTTTATGCATTGATTTCTGCCTTGCATACCAACAATTTGACATTTGCAGGGCTGTACAGATGATTGGCCCGACGCCCGGGACTAGTCCAAAACCAAAGTCGGGCATGTCACTTTTTCAAAGATGTCAGTCCTGGACTAGTCCAATTTTAAAAAAAAGAGAAAGTCGGGCGTGTCACTGTTTGAAAGATTTCAGTCCCAGATTTGTCCAATTAACAATGTCAGCTACCTGTCAAAAAACCCAGCACACTTCTCAACGTAATCCTTTAATTGCACTCGCTTATGTAATGCAATTAGCATCAGCGATTACCCCGGGCAGCTTTATCAACAATCAACCATGCCGGAAGTCCCGCCTCCAAATTATTACTTTAATTGACAGTCGGCATTGTCGACATTATCCAATCAATTGACCCGATCTATTTTAATCCAGACCCGCTAGCCATTGAAACGACTACTACAGGTAAATCACATGTTCGTCACGTGATTACCTGTTCGTCACGTGTAGAGCTGAAAATGGCAATACAGTGAAACAATAACACTAACACGTTGATTAATTAGCAATCAGGCCGATTTGTCGGCAATCTTTCGATGAGTAAAGAAACTAAGGACATTTGATAATGGAAGTATGTTTGATATGAAACGGTAGGTGTGATTTTTTATTGTTTCTCAGTGTATTGTTGAGCGTAATTGTAACAGACATGAAAGGCGGGTGGGGTAACAGTTTGTGCACAGTTAGTGTACTAATTATGTTCGAAGAATTGAGTTGTCAAAAAAATGAAATAAAAACACACCAAACTGATATACATAAGCAGTTTAATTTCGTATTTGGCAGTGCTAATGTTTACATTTCAAGAATGAGTTTGTTGAACTTTTTCAGCGTTAAAAATAAGGAAAATATGAAAGCGAAAGTGAAAGTAAAAATAAAAAGAGGAAAAATGTAGAATGTGATCAGCCAATCAAAAAGTTAAAATCATCTGGTGTAGTGCACAAAAACATGAAAATAAAATGTTTATATTGATTCACATGTTATTTATTTTTTGCATTAGGTAAAATGGTACTAAAGTTAAGAATCTCATCTGTAGCCCCTTACCTTAGTCTCTAAAGTTATGACTTTTTTTTTCTCTCCATTAAATGATTATCTGAATTGTAATATGAAACTCAATATCTATATTGAAATTTAAAAATCTTACTGTTTCTTCTGTTTCACCCAATGGCAGTCTAGAATCTATACCACTGAAACCTACATTAATTGTCTGAAGAGTAAATAAGGATTCCTTTACTGTGTATAAAGATTAGAAATGAGTATGCAAGACGCAGTTTTAACATATTGAGAAATGGAAAGAATTCAGGACTTGTGTCCATTTTTTGGGACTAGTCACAATTTGTTTGGGACTAGTCACTTTTGACAGGGTGACTAGTCCCGGACTAGTGGCTAAAAAAATTATTTGTACAGCCCTGATTTGTCAAAACTACTTCACCGGTGCTTCATTTATATTCCTCAGTACTACTACCACTATTAATATTAATACACTTTATTTATTGAGGGTAACACAATTAGTTTGTGAACTAATCTTCCATGAGGCCCTCTAATTTACACAGGTTTACAATATAAACAAAGGAAGAAAATAAAGGTGACAATTAAATTTTAAAGAGACATGCATTATATACGTCATATACAAATACTGAAGCTAAAAAGAAAATGTGCCCATTTGATATGGTAAATAATTTAAATGGTTCAAGATTGTTTCAATTTATGCAGGAGAAAGTGATCTAAAACTTGAGGCTCTACCAGAATGAGAAAAACAGATATTTTTTTAAATTACTAATGTATAGAGTTTTTCATGTTGAATACAATATTAATGCAAAAGGCATTTATGTCAAAGTATAGTAAGATAGTCATACTCGTAAAAGTTGTTTATTAAGATACTCTTGTTTATATAATTATCACTTTTTTTTTTATAAAATCCTACAACAATGTTGCAAAGTGTAAGGCACATTTTCATTTTAGAATCAGCATAGCAATTACAAAAAATAGCATAACAACTCAGAATAGCAATTATAAACAATAACACTTTCATACAATGTTCTTCCAAAACCATTAAATAAGAAATAAGTGGCACATTGCTTTTAGATTTAACTGAGGGTAAGTTCATTTATTTTTAGCTCGACTGATCTGAGATCAGCAGAGCTTATGCCGTGGTGCGGCGTCCGTCGTCCATCTGTCCGTCCGGCCGTCTGTCTGTCCGTAAGGTTTTATTTGTAGCGACTACTCCTCTTAAACTACTGGATGGATATTCATGAAACTTTGCAGAAATGAAGTCTAGTTGATCCTAGCAAAAATTCATGTTGATGTGAAATCAAAGATGGCCACCAAAGCTAAAAATAGATTTTTATAATACAAGTTTGTAGCGACTACTTCTTGAAAACGATAAGTGATATTGTTTTTCTAACATGATCAGCATGACATGTTGTTGGTCCTTGTCAAAAATCGTTTTGATTCGACGTTAAACATGGCTGCCAGTGGCCATCTTTGTTTACATAGAGTTATATAGTAAAAACTTGTAGCGACTACTCCTCTGAAACTACTTGAAGGATTTTCATGAAACTTTAAAGGAATGTTGCTCTTGATGCGTAATTGATCCTAGCAAAATTTCAGATCGGCCAGAAATTCAAGATGGCCGCCTAAGCTAAAAATAGCTTGTAGCGACTACTTCTTGAAAACTGTAAGTGATATTGATATGGGACTTTTTCTGAAATGATCAGCATGACAAGATGTTGATCCTTATCGAAAATTATTTTGATTCGACATTAAACATGGCTGCCAGTGGCCATCTTTGTTTACCTAGAGTTATATAGTAAAAATTTCAACTTGTAGCGACTACTCCTCTGAATCTACTTGACAGTTTTTATGAAACTTCACAGGAAAGCTGACCTAGCTATCAAAATCTATCAGTAGAGCTTCAAGGTCATTGACCTCTTTGTTTATGAACTTTATACATTCGTTGTGGAAGGTGCTTAGAGTTTTCGACTGTTTTAGATCATTCGGCAGATTATTCCATACAATTGGTCGTGAATATGCAATACTTTGTTTAAACAGTTTTTTGTGCCGTTTAGGTATAATAAAATTGTGAGATGATAGAGACCGCAACTGAGGTAAATAAACTTTAAAACTTTAAACTTTATTATTTGATTAAACGCCTATTTCTACATACAAAGTATACATTCAATGGCGTTGTACAATGATTAAAATACATGAAAATTAGTAAATAAAATGCATGTCATATAAAACAAATTATTACTCAGAAACAACAATTTTAAGCATTATATCAAAGAAATTCATGGAAATAGAAACTTATATATACATGGAAGAAAAATATTATACTGCATAGAATTAAAATCCAAAGTACGCAAATACTATACAAAAATATACTGTTTCTAACTCAAATAATTTTTAAAAGAGTTGCGATAGGAATATCATAATATAGAAATCAATAATCGCTTTATTACACACAACAGTCATATCCCATGAAGCACACTGCTCTTAGAAAAGAGAATAATAGTCTCTGAAAAAATGAGTCTTTAACTGCTTCTTAAAAATGTCCACAGTTTCACTCTGTCTGATTTCAATGGGAAGTTTATTCCACAATCTCGGACCTACTGTGCTAAAACTTCTATCTGCAAAAGTCTTATTTTTATTAAATGGCACAACAAATGATCCTACAGATGATTGAGATGATCTTAATGAGCGTTTTGCGGTTTGAGGAGTCAACAAATCAATTAAGTATGCTGGTGCTTTTCCTACAGAACAATTATACATATACACAAGGATCTTGAAATTTATACGTGCTTTGATGGGAAGCCAATGTAAATCAAACAATGCTTGTTTTGAACTCTCAAATTTGGTTCGATTTAATACTAGTTTAGCACACATGTTTTGTATCCGTTGAAGTTTTGAAAGCTCAGTTTGGGAAATGCCGTACAAAATGACATTACAATAGTCCAAATGAGATATTACAAGTGATAGAACAAGTGTTTCAGTGGCATCAGAAGACAAATACTGTCGAATACTCTTGATCTTAAAATAGCTAAGCATAGCGGTTTTACATTTTCGTTTGATATGTTCTTTAAAACTTAATGATTCGCCTAAAAATGCACCAAGATATCTAATACAATGCTGTTTTTCAACGTTTTTACCACAGATATTGATTTCATTTGCATCACATTTGTCTAGTTGTTGGCGGCTACCACATTCAATAAATTCAGTTTTTGTACTGTTCATCTTTAACTTGTTCCCATTCATCCATTCATTTGTATCTACTGCAAAGTCTGAAAGTTCCTGTATAGCAGTCGCTTCTTCAGATGGTTTAAAGCGTTTATTTGCCGTATGGTCGTCGGCAAACCCATGAACCGAAATTGAAGGAGGTACAATGTCAAATATTGTCCCAGCGTAGGTCAAGTAGAGCCATGGGCCCAAACAACTACCCTGGGGGACACTACAATCCAGCTCACGCACTGACGACAAGTTCGAGTTAACGCTCACCCGACAACTGCGCGGTCTCAAGTACGAGTCCACCCATTCCAGAGCGGATTTACAAACACCATACTGGCACTCGAGTACATCAAGTAAAATGCTATGGTCAACAGTGTCGAATGCAGCACTTAAATCAAGAGCAATCAAAGCAATGACTTCTTGATGTTCCATGCCTTCGAGAATATCATTTACAAGACGGAGAAGGGCAGTCTCGCATGAGTGAGACTGGCGATATGCACTCTGATTTGTTGGTAGAAGATTGTTGGCACCAGCATGTTTACTCAGTTGGTAAAGTGCAGCTTTCTCAATAAGTTTTGATAAGAAAGTTAAATTACTGACGGGTCGATAGTTGGCAAAAATTAGTTCAAGACCCGACTTTTTCAACAAAGGTCTGACTACCGCCTGTTTCCACTTAGTTGGGAATACGCCTTGCGTCAGAGAAAGATTCACAAGCCGAGTGATCGTTGGTAAGAGCTCATTAAGAAACAGTTTTAACACTTTTGTAGGTAATACGTCGATCTCACAAGACTTTGTTTTTAACTGATTGATTAGTTTCTCGATCTCATCCTCTGTAAATTCCACAAAACGATCAAACGATGGAACATCTTTACGAGACGGTTTAAAGTTTCCATAGTCTTTCAAAGATTCTCGTATTTTAGCGATCTTATTCATAAAAAAATCATCACTTACAAGTCTTCTTATGAATATTTCATTTATATAAAAAGGTAATGAGGATTGGGATACTTTGTACATAAGTTTTGATGTTCTTAAAGTAATGCGTTCGAAAACAGATAGAATTTTTAAATCATTCATACTTTGTAATACATCACTAACATCATAGTCAAGGATTATTCTACAAGGACACTTTTGAAATCATAAATTCTATCAAGATTTGTTTGGGATGTACCACCCCATACAACATTACAAAAGTCTAAATGAGGCGGAATAAAAGTTTATAAAATTGCATTCTGTGAGCTAGCGTTAAGAATTCTTTAACCCTAGATTTCTTGATACTTTCTTAGAGATGGAATCTATATGGGCAGACCAAGTCAGATTGTTGTCTACCAGAACTCCAAGAACTCCAACTTAAAGTTTTTCATTTTTACCTCTACTGACCAAAAATCGGCAGAGCTTATGCCGGGGTGCGGTTTCCGTCGTCCATCTGTCCGTCCGTCCGTAAACGTTTTTTGTAGCGACTACTCCTCTGAAACTACCAGATAGATTTTCATGAAACTTTACAGAAGAATTGCCCATTAAGTCTAGTTGATCCTAGCAAAAATGCATGTTGATCTGAAATCCATAATGGCCACCAAAGCTAAAAATAGATTTTTAAAAAACAAGTTTGTAGCGACTACTTCTTGGAAAACTAGAAGTGATAGCGATATGGGACTTTTTCTAAAATGATCAGCATGACATGATTATGTCCTTGCCGAAAACCGTTTTGATTTGACGTTAAACATGGCTGCCAGTGGCCATCTTTGTTTACAGAGAATTATATAGTAAAAAGTTATAGCGACTACTCCTCTGAAAGTACTTGACGGATTTTCATGAAACTTCACAGGAATGTTGCACTTGATGTCTGATTGATCCTAGCAAAATAACAGGTCGGCTAGAAATTCAAGATGGTCGCCACAGCAAAAAAATAGATTTTTAAAAAATAAGTTTGTAGCGACTACTTCTTGAAAGCTATCAGTGATATTGATATGGGACTTTTTTCTAAAATGATCAGCATGACATGATGTTTGTCCTTGTCGAAAATCATTTTGATTCGAAGGTAAACATGGCATCTTTGTTTACATAGAGTTATAAAGTAAAAACTTGTAGCGACTACTTCTCTGAAACTACTAGACGGATTTTCATGAAACTTCACAGGAATGTTGCTCTTGATGTTTAGTTGGTCCTAGCAAAATGTCAGCTTGGCCAGCAATTCAAGATGGCCACCACAGCTAAAATAGATTTTTAAAAATAAACAAGTGTGTAGCGACTAGTGATATTGATATTGGACTTTTTCTAAAATGATCAGCATGACATGATGGTGGTCCTTGTCGGAAATCATTTTGATTCAACATTAAACATGGCTGTGGCCATTTTTGTTTACATAGAGTATTGAAGGACTTTCATGAAACTTCGCTGGAATATTGCTCCTGATATCTAGTGGATCCTAGAAAAATTTCAGGTCGGCCGGAAATTCAAAATGGCCACCACAGCTAAAAATGGATTTTTAAATAACAAGTTTTTAGTGACTACTTCTTGAAAACTATAAGTGATATTGATATGGGACTTTTTCTAAAATGATCAACATGACATGATGTTGGTCCTTGTTGAAAATCATTTTGATTCAACATTAAATATGGCTGCAGCGGCCAACTTTGTTTGCATAGAGTTATATAGTAAAAACTTGTAGCAATTACTCTTCTGAAACTACTTGACGGGATTTCTTGAAACTTCACAGGAATGTTGCTCTTGGTTTCTAGTTGATCCTAGCAAAATTTCAGGTCGGCCGGAAATTCAAGATGGCCACCACGGCTAAAAATAGGTTTTAAAAGACAAGTTTGTAGCGACTACTTCTTGAAAACTGAAAGTGATATTGATGTGGGACTTTTTCTAAAATGATCAGCATGACATGTTGATCCTTGTGGAAAATCATTTTGATTCGACATTAAACATGGCTGCCAGTGGCCATCTTTGTTTACATAGAGTTATATAGTAAATACTTGTAACGACTACTCCTGTGAAACTACTTTTAGGATTTTCATGAAACTTAGCAGAAATGTTGCTCTTGATGTCTAGTTGATCCTATCAAAATTTCAGGTTGGCTTAAAATTCAAGATGGCCGCCAAGGATAAAAATAGTTTTTTAAAAAACAAATTTGTAGCGACTACTTCTTGAAATCTATAAGTGATATATTGATGATCAGTTTGACATAATGTTGGTCCTTGTTGAACATTATTTTGATTCAACATTAAACATGGTTGCCAGTGGCCATCTTTGTTTACATAGAGTTATATATAAAAACTTGTAACGACTACTCTGAAACTACTTGACAGATTATCAAGAAACTTCATAGGAATGCTGATCTAGCTTTCAGAACCTGCCAGTAGAGCTTCAAGGTCATTGACCTCTTGTTAAGAGATGATCTCTTTTGATGACTTGTTACAAGCATTACTTTTGTTTTATCCGTATTTATGATCATATTTCCTTCGCACTACATTGAAAGAGCCTTTTGTAACTTAGGCTCAGTAGAGGCTAGATCCTTATCTATTGAAAACAATGTTGTATCATCTGCATATAGATCCGTATTTAACATATTTGTATAAAGTGGTAAATCATTTATGAACTTAATAAATAAAAGAGGCCTTAAAATAGAACCTTGTGGAACACCATTAATTATGGTTTCAAGATATTGGTAACTTACAGATACCTTTTGTTTGCACTTTAGAAGATAAGATGTGAACCAGTTAATTGAGGTTTTGGATAATTTGTACAATGCCAGCTTTTTTAGAAGTAAAGCATGATTAACAAGATCAATAGCCTTCTTAAAATCAACCATGACAACTCCAATTAACGATCCATTGCTTATAGCTTCAAGCCACTTATTGCAGTTTCACATGAATGATTTGGTCTAAAACCTGATTGTGTTTTGTGTAGCAGGTTATGCTGTATAAGGTAATGCATTAGAGAGTCATGAACATGTTTTTCCAATACTTTAGAAAAAATAGGAAGAACAGAAATGGGTCTATAGTTATTGACATCATCTCGTGCCCCAGTTTTGTGAAGAGGTGTTACTTTGCCCTCCTTCCAATCATCGGGGAAAATAGATTTATTTATGCTTTGGTTTGCAAATATATGTAATACTTTCAGCTATAAGTAGTGCTGCAGTTTTTAATAAACGCGGGCCAATATTATCACAACCTGTAGGACTCACACTACTATTATCTCCCTTGAATACTCGTGCCCTACAGTTGAAGGAGGTAGATAAAAAAAACAAGTTCGCTTTTCTGCATTTTACAGGATACATTGATTTATCTTTACCAGGTTGAAATCTACAGCATTTTAGGAAGAGATCACAGAAAAATGCATGTTGATATAAGATTTCTAGTTAATTCTGCCTCATTTTACACATCATGGGGTTGTATTTTTGTCTAAATTTTGATAGGTGTCACGCAAACATGAAATTAAAAAAAGTTCAATCTGGTAAACATTTGTTAAATGTGTTTTAAATTGCAGATATTGGATCAATGAAGAACTTAAGCATAAATACATGTTGTAAAATCTGTTTATCTCTATGCCACGAACAAAAACATTACAATGGGACCCTATTCCAAGGCAGTAGCCCTATTGTCAACCCTTTTTAGCTCGACTATTCGAAGAATAAGAGAGCTAAGGTAATCACCCCGGGGTCGGCGTTGGCGTCGGCGTCCCACATCAAGGTTTGCGTGTAAGCTGTGTTTACAAGTCTGTATCTCTTACATTTCTTATCCTAGAAAAACCAAATTTATAGCATTATCTTAAGGGCTGCATAAGCAATTTTGGTTCCTGTAAACCATGGGTTCCCATGGAACCCAAATTTTGATAGCCCATAAAATGTGTCCCATTTCACATCAAAATTTGCATGTAAGCTGTGTTTGCAAGTCTATATCCCTTACATTTCTTACCCTAGCACAAACAAATATGACCATGAGCTTCCTTATAGCATTATCTTAAGGGCTTCTTAAGTAATTTTGGTTTCCTGTAACCCCTGGGCTCCCATGGAACCCAAATTGTGATGGCCCATAAAATGTGCAATAATGGCAGATCTAGGTTTGCATGTTAGCATGTTTTTTTAGCGCGGCTGATCAGAGACTGATATGCCGTGGTGCGGCGTCCGGCATCCGGCCGTCCGTCCGTCTGTCTGTCCGTAAACTTTTATTTGTAGCAACAACTCCTCTGAAACTACAGGATGGATATCCATGAAACTTTACAGAAATGTTGCCCATAAAGTCTAGTTGATCCTAGCAAAAATTCATGTTGATGTGAAATCCAAGATGGCCACCAAAGCTAAAAATAGAGTTTTAAAATACAAGTTTGTAGCGACTACTTCTTGAAAAGTATAAGTGATATTGATATGGGACTTTTTCTAAAGTGATCAGCATGACATGATGTTGGTCCTTGTCAAAAATCGTTTTGATTCAACGTTAAACATGGCTGCCAGCGGCCATCTTTGTTTACATAGATCAGCATGACATGATGTTGATCCGAGTCGAACATTATTTTGATTCGACGTTAAACATGGCTGCCAGTGGCCATCTTTGGTTACAAAGAGTTATATAGTAAAAACTTGTAGCGACTACTCCTCTGAAACTACTTGACGGATGTTCATGAACCTTCACAGGAATGTTGCTCTTGATGTCTAGTTGATTCTAGAAAAATTTCAGGTCGGCCGGAAATTCAAGATGGCCGCCACGGCTAAAAATGATTTTTAAAAAATAAGTTTGTAGCGACTACTTCTTGAAAACTATAAGTGATATTGATATGTGTCTTTTCCTAAAATGATCAGTATGACATGATGTTGATCCTTGTCGAAAATTATTTTGATTCGACGTTAAACATGGCTGCCAACGGCCATCTTTGTTTACATAAAGTTATATAATGAAAACTTGTAGCGACTACTCCTCTGAAACTACTTGACGGATTTTCATGAAACTTCACACGAATGTTGCTCTTGATGTCTAATTGATCCTAGCAAAACTTCAGGTCGGCCGGAAATTCAAGATGGCTGCCACGGCTAAAAATAGATTTTCAAAAAACAAGTTTATGGCGACTTCTTCTTGAAAACTATAAGTGATATTGATATGGGACTTTTTCTAAAAGGATCAGCATGTCATGATGTTGGTCCTTGTCAAAAATCGTTTTGATTCAATGTTAAACATGGCTGTCAGCGGCCATCTTTGTTTACATAGAGTTATCTACTAAAAATTTGTAACGACTACTCCTCTGTAACTACTCGACGGATTTTCATGAAACTTTACAGGAATGTTGCTCTTGATGTCTTATTGATCCTAGAAAAATTTCAGGTCGGCCGGAAATTCAAGATGGCCGCCATGGCTAAAAATAGATTTTATAAATTCAAGTTTGTAGCGACTACTTCTTGAAAACTATAAGTGATATTGATATGGGACTTTTTCTGAAATGATCAGTATGACATGATGTTGATCCTTGTCAAAAATTATTTTGATTTGACATGAAACATGGCTGCCAGTGGCCATCTTTGTTTACATAGAGTTATATAATGAAAACTTGTAGCGACTACTCCTATGAAACTACTTGATGGATTTTCATGAAACTTCACAGGAATGTTGACCTAGCTATCAAAAATCTATCAGTAGAGCTTCAAGGTCATTGACCTCTTGTTTGGTTTTGGATTTCTTATAGCATCATGCATCTTATTCATACCTCACTGATATTGGGGCATGGGCTACCTCCTCTCCCCACCCCA
>JAWPHD010020390.1:0-31908 GCA_037043455.1 Cyrtodaria siliqua | reverse complement strand
ATCAATTTTGAAGAATTTGCTTAAAAATCAATTTCGTATGAAAATCGACTTAAATTGGCATATTCCTCGTCCTAATTGTACTAAAATGCATATTGTATTAATGTCCATTGACTGTTCTAAACATTTGATTTATGTAATATGGTGTATTGACAAGAAATGCCATTTGGTATGACAATTCAGATAGTGTAAAAGTCGGATGAAAGATGAAAGCCTTATCGTCTTAACGAGGCAAAATATAGGATTTTTAACTAAATCAAGGGCCATAACTCCACTGTTACTGGTCCGATCTGGCTGGTTTTCGAACTTGACCGAGCTGTCATTGATATTAACAATCTAGTAAAGTTTCATAAAGATCGCATGAAATATGAAGGCCCTATCGTCTTAACGAGGCAAAGTACAGCATTTTTAACTAAATCAAGGGCCATAACTCATCTGTTACTGGTTTGATCTGGTTGGTTTTCGAAATTGCCTGAGCTGTCATTGATATAAACAATCAGGTAAAGTTTGGTAAAGATCAGATGAAAGATAAAGGCGCTATCGTCTTAACGAGGCAAAATATAGCATTTTTAACTAAATCAAGGGCCATAACTCCGCTGTTAATGGTCCGATCCTGCTAGTTTTCGAACTTGCCCTAGCTCTCACGTAATAAACAATCTGGTAAAGTTTGGTAAAGATTGGATGAAAGATGAAGGCCCTATCATCTTACTGAGGCCAAATATAGCAATTTTAACTAAATCAAGGGCAATAACTCCGCTGTTAATGGTCCGATGTAGCTGGTTTTCAAACTTATCCGAGCTTTCATTGCTATTAACAATCTGTGCAAGTTTGGTAAAGATCAAATAATAAATGAACGTGCTAGAGTGTTCACAAGGCTTAATATGGCATTTTTCAGCAAAACAAGGGCCATAACTCCGGTGAAATTATTTCGATCTTGCCAGTTTTCGAACTTGTCCGAGCTTTCATTGATATAAAGACACTGGCAAAGTTAAGTAAAGGTCCGATTAATATTGAAGGCCCTACAGTGTTCACAAGGCAGAAAATAGCATTTTTCAGAAAAAACAATGGCCATAACTCCGGTGTTACTGATCCGATTTAGCTTGTTTTCGAACTCGTTTGAGCTTTCATTGATATTAACAATCTGTGCAAGTTTGGTAAAGATCAAATAACAAATGAATGTGCTAGAGTGTTCACAAGGCAGAAAATGGCATTTTTCAGAAAAAACAAGGGCCATAACTCTGGTGTTACTGAACCAACTTATCTGATTTTCGAACTTGTCGAAGCTATCATTGGTATTAACAATCTGTGCAAGTTTGGTAACGATCAAATAATAAATGAAGGTGTTAGAACGTTCACAAGGCAGAAAATGGCAATTTTCAGAAAAAACAAGGGCCATAACTCCGGTGTTATTGATCTAATTTGGCTGGTTTTCGAACTTGTCCGAGCTTTCATTGATATTAACAATCTGTGCAAGTTTGGTAAAGATCAAATAATAAATGAAGGAGCTAGAGTGTTCACAAGGCTTAATATGGCATTTTTCAGCAAAACAAGGGCGATAACTCCGGTGAAATTTATCCGATCCAACTGGTTTTCGAACTTGTCCGAGCTTTCATTGATATAAAGACACTGGCAAAGTTTCGTAAAGATTCGATAAATAATGAAGGCCCTAGAGTGTTCACAAGGCAAAAGTTAACAGACGGACGACGGACGGACGACGGACGGACGGACGACGGACGACGGACAACTCGCCATCCCATAAGCTCTGCTGGCCTTCGGCCAGTAGAGCTAAAAACACAACAGGTTTTGTTTCCAAACATTTTTTTTCTCCGAGGCTCCGATGTGAAAAAAGCTTGAACTTTTTACCCACCGAAAAGTGCTAGTCTATATCTGGGATGAAAATTTAAATCGACAGACAGGAATTTTGTTCACTTGTATACGTCTCTTATAATTCACATGTTTGCTTTGCAAGTAGCATATGTGAGACAATACTGTTACGCTCTGCTGGCGTTGACCTTTAACCTATTAATTACAAGTTTCGTTTAGATCACTCTGAACTTAGACCGTTGGTTGTTAATCTTTTATCAGATTATAACGGTCAATCTTTAGACGTAGTTTCCGATTATGTTAGCTTTTAATATAGTAACAGGGTATTTCAGGAACAACGGTTTGTTAACAGTTTAACATCTTTTATTAAGCACAAGAATACTAATCATGTATATTAAAACAACTGTTTCTACAAATAAGCACACCACATTCGCAATATATTCTTCTCATCAAAATTGCCGATTTGTTGTATAATATACTTTAAATACTGTTTAGTGCACACGCGTTTTGTAATAAAATAATGAATCGCAACTTAAATCCCAGTAGCACTCCGTATCTTTAGTGTCAATAACCAGATCCTAGAAATACATGCTATCAATAGTTCCAATGTTATATAATAAACTGTTATTTTACCTGCTATGTAACTAAATATATATTCTTTACTTTTAAGTATCTAGTATTACTTCATTAATGATGCTTACTTATGATTTGCCTAAGTTCACTGTAATCGTGCAGATAGCCAAGAGCAACGATGTGTATTGTATGCTAGATGATGCGAGACTCCTCCTGTCGATCAATTTTCGGGCCTATTTATACTAAAACTAAGAAAACGATCAAATAAATGATCAAAATATGATCAATGTCGGGTTTTGGTCGTTGTTCGACGTTCGATGTTCGGAAACAATCAGTCTTACGCTCGATAACGTTCTTTTTCCGAACAAACGAACGTTTCCAACCAAACAAAACACTGACAGAAAAACAGTAATCTACGGCTTAAAATGTATGAAAGTCTTATAAAAACGCAGTTTACATTAATTACAAATAATATTACAACCAACAAACATACCAATGAACTGTTCCAAATGGTAGAATACGGTTTAAACATAACTTTATCTTGTTTGACAGTTAAGAATAAGGAAGCAATTACTATTGACAACGGAAAAGTAAACAACCCACAATGCATCAGTAAACATGGCCGACGTCATGCCGGTAAATTCTGATAAACAGTTGATAAAATCATCTTTTCTCGCGGAATGTGCACTGTCATAAAAAGTAATCATACTGTACATTGTCACAAGATTATAAGTTACACCTGCTACAGTTTCAGACCAATAATTATAAATTAAAGACAAGCAATCGCCAATCAACAGTAACAACATGTAACAATTTAAAAGTCTTAAAAGATGCATAATGTCAACAAATGCAGGATATATCATTACTCCCCTCTTATTTAGGCAAAGCTCCTGCTGCCTAACCTATCCAACATGTGTTCGCTCCGTTGTACGGAGAATAAATAGTAATACTTGATAAATATATCTCACAGTTCTTCATGTCATAAATTGTCAGCGCTTAACACTGAGTTGTTTACACCAGTTGATATCATCATACTTGATATACTGTATATATTGGCATGTAATAACTTATTGTCTCACAGTTCTTCACACAATAAATTGTCATCGCTTAACACCGCGTTGTTGTTTTTAAAACATTTACTCCAGTTTATATATTAGTAATTATATATTATTTCAAATATTCATCACAAGTTAGATAAATGCCATCTTTGTCTTTCTAAAGCAAACTGCTTAAAAGTTATTGAGCTTAAAAACTTATGCTCGGTCACTGAATATAATCAGTGATATACACTCCTTACAATTTCAAGTTTTGTGTTATGTCACATGACAGCTTAACTGTTTTATCACTGTTTCAGTTTCAGTTATAACTAAATATACTATCCATAGTTCCATAGTCTGTTTTAATGTTCAGGACTTTTTAACAACACTTTTCAGTTTCTTTGAACACGATGATGGTGGCAGATTTTCCTTCTGGATCGCCTGGTTGTCTTCTATGGTTTTTTCCATCTGGGCCAACTTCCTTTCTATGCGCGCAAGCTCTCCTACTACTTTTTCTAACGTTTTATCCTGGCATCGTATCGCCCTCGTGTTGGAGTTTATTGCCTCCACAATGTTGTTTGTTCCTTCCTTAATGGCAGATACTAGAACGTTTAATAGTCCTTCCGTTGGGGTCACATCTTCAGTCTTCCTTTTTTTTGCTGCTGGCTCATCGTCGACCGTTACCGTTGGCAGGGCTTCAATATTAACCCTGTTTATTTCTTCTGAATGTTCTGATTGTGTCACAATCCTATTGGTGGTTGTCCCCATAATGATCTCCTGATAGAGCGGGTCCATGACATCTTGATACATTATTTCAGGCATAATGTTTTCATCCTGACATGGAGTGAAATTCAACTTTGGACAAGTGCTCAATGTAGCTACTGGTGTGTGTAACAAATGAGATGTCAGTCTGGAACTAGGTGAGGTGTTGAGTGGCGGCAGTAAGTCCGCCAGATCAGCTGCATTCACCGTAATTAATGGCTGTCTTCTGTTCTTGTGGTTTGTGTTGATGTAAGGCACTTGAGAATTGTATCCTAGGGTGTTTTCACACAGTTCAAACGATGTCGATGATAGTCTGGGTTGGGCACAGGCGATTTGACAGTTGGGTTTTGAGACGGAAACAATACCTGGCTGAACATTTGAAGTGAGGCTGTTCAGGGTAGGCACCGGAAAACTGGTCTGGGAGAAAGGAAATGTCTCTGGGTGGGAGAATGTAATTGGTGTCTCTGTGCGGGGAACTGGTTTGCTGGCCACCGCCCAACTTGGCAGAGTCAATCCATCGGAAACGACTACCTCTTCCTCGTCCTCCTCAAAGAGCCCCTCGGTGTCATCCAAAGGATCCTCTTTCCTTAGCGCATGTCTTGCGTGCCACCTAAAAGACTCCTCTTTGCCTAACATATTCATGTCCTTTTCATCCACGTAGATGGGATTCATTGCCCGCTTCAAAATCTGGTTATAGTCGGGTGTCCCTTGTCTGGCCTCTTCTTCACGATGTCGGCTGTACTTCTTAATGTGGTCTATTAGGGTTTAACGGTCCTGACATCTGAATGAGCATAACGAGCAGTAAAATGGCACCCTATCCATTGGTATGTGCTGCTTAAGAATGTGTCCCAGCATTCGACCCTTCCGTTCTATCTTTGCGCACCTCTTGCACTGGTAAGCCCGTCCCCGATTTTTATATTGACTCAGCATTGTAAGGTCCTGAAAGTAGATGATTGTCATTTTGTCAATATAAGCCTTCATGGACTAAATCGACCTGATTACTGACACCATTATCATAGTACGGAGTGCTCTGTCTAGACAGGTAAACTCGCGCGATATAACTGTTATGTGCTATTTTAATCGCTGTTATAACCGATTTTCCTCCATTTGCATACAACGGGTAATATTATGTGATATTCTGCGACTTCGGACGCGTGTGTTCACTGTCAATTTTACGCTTTATGATGTAATTTTTTTTACAAAGGTTTTTATCCTCATTTAAATGTATAGCTTTACATTATGCACTGTTTTTTTTTATTCACTGTTTATATACACTGCTGTATATACATTATACACTGTTATATATATATATATATTTTATATTCGGAGTTACTATTCTTCTCTATATATACATATTCAATTTATCAAGTTACACAACAACAATTGTTTCGATTGTTTATTTTATTGTTCTTCATTACTACAGTTTTTGAAGTACACTAACATAGCTTTAGGTTGATTTACCCTAAACTATATGCTCAAGAACTTTGTTTTCTTTAAGCCTCTTTGAAATTCTCTCTGCCCACTTTGGAGGACTGTTTCCCACATACAATTTCAATTTGTTGTGATGTACTGTTCTTTCTTGACCCTCTTTGTTTAATCTCAAAACAAAATTGATGTCCGAACGTCGCTCTGTAATGACGAAAGGTCCATCATACGTCTTCTCCAGTTTATGAGCTATTCCCACTTTTCTCGTCTCATTTAGACACCATACAATATCTCCCCTACCATATTTCTGGAAACATAGCTTGCAATCGTATATCTCCTTGCTTCGCTTAGCACTTACTGCAAGATATTTCCGGGCTATCTCATGAGCTTTAAACATTTTGTCCTTCAGCTCCTCTACATACTCACAGTACTTCGGTACCACAGCTGAAGTGGTCTCATTGTGACCAAATACAAGGTCTGCGGGTAGTCGAATTTCTCTTCCAATGCTTAATAGATTTGGTGTGAGCCTGGTTGCTTCACTTGGCGTAGCTCTATATGCCCCAGCAAGACAACCAAGGTGGAGATCCCATTCATCTTGTTCACCAGCCAAATATGCTTTAACCATTTTTATCAGTGTCCTGTTGAATCGTTCAACCTGTCCATTTCCACGAGGATTCCTGGCACTCGTTCTAGTTTTCTTTATTTCCAGCATTTGACAGAGGTTCTTGAAGATTTTACTTTCAAAAGACGTTCCCTGGTCACTATGTATGGTTAGAGGAGTACCCCAACGAGCAATAAAATCATTTAATATTCTAGAAGCGCATTCTTCTGCAGTCTGGTTTGGCACTGCTATTACTTCCACATACTTAGTGAAATGGTCTGTGAGTACTAGGACATACCGGTTACCTCGAGCAGTCAATGGAAATGGACCCGTGTAGTCTATGGCTAAAACGTCCCATGGTGCTCCTGTTATTAAACTTCCCATTGGTGCCTTCGGAGTTTTGTTGGGCTTCTTGTCAGCCGCACATATGTCGCATCCTTTGATATACAGACTAATGTTTTCTTTCATGTTATACCAGTAGTAGTGTTTCAACACCTTTGCTTTAGTCCTTTTTGTTCCAAGGTGTCCAGCAGTAATGGAGTTGTGCATTTGAAACATAACATCTTTTCTGAGTTCTCTGGGAACTATGAGTTGCAAATATTCGTCTGTTTCATCAGTTCTTTTGAACACTTTGTATAGTGCACCGTCCCTTATTGAGAGAGAGTTCCACAGAATCCAATAGTGTCTAGCCGCTGGACTCTTAGACACCATTTCTGCACTATCTGGCCTTTTACCTACTTTCACTGCATCCGTGAGGTAGCTTATATCTTGATCTCTTTTTTGACAGTTAACTATAATCTCTGTTGAATGTGTGCCCAACCAGGTACTTGTACTTTCTGGTTTACTTTGTGTATCACTATCCTCCTTAGATGTTCCTGGAATGGGTTCATCCTGGATAGCTCTTACTTCTTCATTTCTTCTGTCCGGCTCAGCTATATCACTTTGTCCATGTCCCATAATGCTGGAGTCTTGTAACCCTTTGATGCTGAGCATCATATCATCGGCTCTCTTCTGACACTTATGGCATGGTCCACATTTGAGTGGTTCACTCATGTCAACCTCACTACAGGTACATTCTCCAGGATTGGCACACCTGGACAGCGCGTCACAATTACCTTGTTTCTTTCCGGGTCGATACTCAATGGCGAAATCATATTGCGCCAATATTTCTATCCATCGAGCTATTTTCCCACTCGGCTCTTTTAAACTAAAAAGCCACACTAGTGCTTGGTGATCACTTCTTACGGTGAAAGTTCTACCTAAAAGGTATTGCCTGTAATATTGTACAAAGTACACGACCGCTAGGAGTTCTTTTTCTGTTATGCAATAATTTCTTTCAGCTTTATTTAGAGCTCGACTTGCATACGAGATGACGCGTTCCCTCCCCTCCTGTATCTGAGCTAGTACTCCACCTATACCTACACCTGACGCGTCAACGTCAAGAATGAAATCACCCGATTCATTCAGTGGGTATCCCATTACATCTGGACTTATCAAAGCCTCCTTAATTTGTGCAAATGCCTGATCACAAGACTGATCCCAGATGAATTCCTTACCCTTTCTGGTAAGTTCAACCAAAGGTCTTGACATTTTGGCGAAGTCTTTAACAAACCTTCTGTAGTAGGAACCTGTGGCAACAAATTGCTTCACTTGCTTGGCATCTTGTGGTCTAGGCCATTGAATATTCTTGGCGATGTTTGTTGGGTCTGGGCTTATACCTTCCTTAGATACAACATGACCCAGAAAAACAACTTTTGTTTGAAGCAGGTTACATTTTTCTGGTTTCAGCTTTAGCCCCGCCGCTTTGACTCTATCAAGCACCTCATCAACCCTCTGTATATGCTGGGTAAAATTTGCCCCATAGACTATAATGTCATCAATATATACTAGGCACGTCACCCATTGTAACCCTTGTAATGCTAGTTCCATGGTTCTTTGAAAAGTACTTGCCGCATTATTAAGGCCAAATGGCATTCTTGTCATTTCGTAATGTCCATACTTACAGCAAAATGCGGACTTCGGAATGTCTTCTTTCTTTAAGGGAATCTGGAAATAACCACTGGTCAGGTCAAAACTACTGAACAGGCTAGACCCTGCTACTGCATCGAGGCAGTCCTGCACCCTCGGCAATGGGAACCCGTCTGGCTTTACTAAGCTATTAACTCTTCTATAGTCAACACACGGCCTTACTGCTCCTGTCTTCTTTATAACTAATACTATGGGACTTGCCCATGGTGAAGTGCTTTTTTGAATAACTCCCTTTTTGAGTAGGTCCTCAATTGCTTTTTTTTTTCTCGTCTGCGTGGGCCAGAGGTACTCTTCTTGGTCTCTGTTTAACAGGATAAGCATCACCAGTGTTAATTGGATGTTCGGCTAGACTCGTTAAACCGATGTCCCATTCATCCCTCGAAAACGAGTCTTTGTATTTAACTAAAATACCTGCCACTACCTTTCTTTCATATTCACCTTTTCCTTTAGTTGACTTTTCAAACAATTCCTTCAAATGTTCAGGAACCTCTACTTCCTCAGCTTCTGCAAAAGCCATCTCTGGTAAATCAGGCGTATTATAACCGTTGTTTACCCTTCTTATGCTATGCAGGTTTTCTCCTTCTTCTGCACTTTCCTCTTCTGCTACTACACTTACAATTCTTTCCATCCTCTCTGCCCTACCAATTTCAGCATCTTGTTTTAAAACTACCTCAGAAGAAAACGGGTTTAGCACTCTTACTTTACATGTTGTGGCCCTGTTGATATCCACAAGTGTTGATGCCATCATCAATCGATACCTCTCCTTAAATTGATCTGTCGGTTCAAGTACGTAATTTGCATTCTGATCACCATCATCTTCTTCTACTCGCTCTACGTATACCTCTAACAGCGCTTCTGATTGCCCCGGGATTATAAAGTCATCCGCCACTACTACTTTCCTTGTTCGCTTATCCTTGCCTACTTGAAAACATGGGATCTCTACTCCCTCAAGGACTATTTTGTTCTGACTTAACAAAATATCAGCTGCTCCCTTTTCACTACCCCTTAAAACATCATATCCCAGCAGAGCATCATCCTCAATTTCTGCTACTATAGCCTCACTGACTATCTCATGGGATCCCAGTTTTAGAGTGAATTCAGCCTTTCCCTTCTCCATAATGGGTAGTCCACCTGCGCCCTTCAAGCATGCTGATTTTACCAGATACGGTCTTCTACCTTCTTCAATCCTGTCATAAACTCTAGATGAAATAACTGTCCGCGAAGCCCCTGTATCTGCTGTGAAAACTAATGGTACATTTTCTACTGCCCCAGTAATATAAATACCATCGCACAAACCCTTTTTCCTTTGAAAGTCTATATTCTTATCTGACTTATGGACTCCTATAATTTCTGCTTCTCTTCTGACAGGTAATTGGCCTTCAACGCCTAATTGGACCTCTCTTTGGCCACAAGAGTCGGTCCTTGGTAGTTTAAATTACCATCTCGCTGACTCTGAGTAGCATGTTTCTCTGACCGTTCTGGTCTGTCTCGTCTGTGAGGCAGCCACACTTTGTTTGGGCAGTCCCGAGCATAATGTCCTACCTTGTGACAACTGTAACATTCAACATTTCGGTCTCTTTGAACCCTGCTTCTCTTATTATTAGGATCTTGATTTGCCTCTTCTAGCTTCTCAATTCTTTCAAGAAGTTTTAGCAGCAGCTTATTCTGCATCTCGACTTGCTCAATATCACCCTTAGTGACCTTATCAGGATTCTTATCGCCTTTGTCGTCCTTCCTTGATGCCGGTTTTTCACCCTGAACTCTATACACCCTCTCAACAGTATCTCCAACGTCATACATATTATCCGCATAGTTCTCTTCTGCAGCTCTTCTAGTATTATCTTTGTTTCTTCTATCTTTAGTATTTTTCGTTTGAAGGAGGTTGACGACGTGAAAAACTGCCTCATCTATTGTCTCAGGCTCTTTATGATATTCAACATCAAAGCGCACTTCATCATCACGTAAGCCATCCAAAAAACGTCTAACCAGATCTTCTTCTCGTGTTCTTCTATCACGATATCCGTGTGCTTTATCATACAGTACTTTGAGGTCTGCGGCATATTCTTCAACAGTCTCACCAGCCCTCTGAAATCGCCTGCTGAATTTTGCAGCGAACGATTGCGTTGTTTCTATTACACGATAGCGACTATTCAACTCACTTACAAGCTCTTTGTAATTGGATAAAATGACCGGGGGTAGTTGTGAAAAAACAAATTGGCCAGCTTGTCCCTCCATACGTGGTAACAAATGATCTAACTTTTCCTCCTCACTAAATCCGTACCTTTGTGCAATGGCCTCGAACCTGGCAATCCAAACTGACCACTCTTCCTTTCCTGTATAAGGGGAAATCCTTAAATTACCAAAGTCACGTTGGTGTGTTCTTGCTGGTCTACACATGGCATCACCGTAATTGCGTCTTGAACCACCCTCAGGTTGTCGGTTATATCTGTCATAATGGCTGTCTTGGTTAAAACAATCACCCATCTCTGCTTCATAACTGTTGTCATACCTACTGCCAACTTCATTATGAACGGCGTATGCATTATTGTCAGTAAAGACCCTTGGTATGTCACTAGCACCTCTAAAAGCAGGATGTTGCTGTACCCCACCTGTGCATGTGTTTTGACCTCTTCTTTCATGAAGTGAGTCTTCCAGCCCATTCTGATTTGAATTTGTTGGCCTGTTTGGTGAATTGGTTGTACGAGTTATAGGACACATAGCATTGTTGTTCATATGTTGGGTATCTCGCAACTGTTTTAAGGATTTTAATTCTTGGGCCATATCTTTTAGAACACCAGTAATACCACTTAACACATGACTCAAATCCTGGCCTCCATCAGCAGATGTTGATGGGCACTGAACGGTCATTGTTTCCCTCTCCTTTGTTGTATACGAGTCCTCAAGCATTCTAGGTGTACAAGAATCGTTGTTCATTTCATCTCGGTAAGATGCATTTTGTTGATAATCATCTTGCAATCTATTATGGGGGTTGAAAAATATTTCTCCCTGGCTATCCACAGCTCTTGGATCATTCATGGTAGCGTTTAGAAATTTTATATATCAAAGGATCAAACTGAAACTTGGGTTCGAATCTCTGGACCCGATCGCTGTTTAAATATCGGATCCCACCGCTGCCACCATAAAATTGTTACGCTCTGCTGGCGTTGACCTTTAACCTATTAATTACAAGTTTCGTTTAGATCACTCTGAACTTAGACCGTTGGTTGTTAATCTTTTATCAGATTATAACGGTCAATCTTTAGACGTAGTTTCCGATTATGTTAGCTTTTAATATAGTAACAGGGTATTTCAGAAACAACGGTTTGTTAACAGTTTAACATCTTTTATTAAGCACAAGAATACTAATCATGTATATTAAAACAACTGTTTCTACAAATAAGCACACCACATTCGCAATATATTCTTCTCATCAAAATTGCCGATTTGTTGTATAATATACTTTAAATACTGTTTAGTGCACACGCGTTTTGTAATAAAATAATGAATCGCAACTTAAATCCCAGTAGCACTCCGTATCTTTAGTGTCAATAACCAGATCCTAGAAATACATGCTATCAATAGTTCCAATGTTATATAATAAACTGTTATTTTACCTGCTATGTAACTAAATATATATTCTTTACTTTTAAGTATCTAGTATTACTTCATTAATGATGCTTACTTATGATTTGCCTAAGTTCACTGTAATCGTGCAGATAGCCAAGAGCAACGATGTGTATTGTATGCTAGATGATGCGAGACTCCTCCTGTCGATCAATTTTCGGGCCTATTTATACTAAAACTAAGAAAACGATCAAATAAATGATCAAAATATGATCAATGTCGGGTTTTGGTCGTTGTTCGACGTTCGATGTTCGGAAACAATCAGTCTTACGCTCGATAACGTTCTTTTTCCGAACAAACGAACGTTTCCAACCGAACAAAACACTGACAGAAAAACAGTAATCTACGGCTTAAAATGTATGAAAGTCTTATAAAAACGCAGTTTACATTAATTACAAATAATATTACAACCAACAAACATACCAATGAACTGTTCCAAATGGTAGAATACGGTTTAAACATAACTTTATCTTGTTTGACAGTTAAGAATAAGGAAGCAATTACTATTGACAACGGAAAAGTAAACAACCCACAATGCATCAGTAAACATGGCCGACGTCATGCCGGTAAATTCTGATAAACAGTTGATAAAATCATCTTTTCTCGCGGAATGTGCACTGTCATAAAAAGTAATCATACTGTACATTGTCACAAGATTATAAGTTACACCTGCTACAGTTTCAGACCAATAATTATAAATTAAAGACAAGCAATCGCCAATCAACAGTAACAACATGTAACAATTTAAAAGTCTTAAAAGATGCATAATGTCAACAAATGCAGGATATATCAATACGTTAATTACGAATATTTAATTTTAATAAAACCTTCATTTTATGATTGTTAAACATCTGTCAGGATGGCCGAGTGGTCTAAGACGCCAGACTCAATGTAATACCTTCACAACCGAGTATTCTGGTCCACGAATGTGGGCGTGGGCTCAAATCCCACTTCTGACACATACTTTTTTTTTCAATTTCTAAATTGTTAAACAATTAATTCAGGCATGCATTATAAAAAAAACAGGTTTTGTTTCCAAACATTTTTTTTCTCTCCGAGGCTCCGATGTGAAAAAAGCTTGAACTTTTTACCCACCGAAAAGTTCTAGTCTATATATGGGTTGAAAATTGAAATCGTCATATAGGGCCTTGTCTATATTTATAATTAATGCAATTTCGTGTACTAAACGTCTCTTATAATTCACATGTTTGCTTTGCAAGTAGCTACGTTAATTACAAATATTTTAATTTTTATAAAATCTTCATTTTATACCTGTTAATCATCTGTCAGGATGGCCGAGTGGTCTAAGGCGCCAGACTCAAGATAATACCTTCACAAGCGAGTGTTCTGGTCCACGAATGTGGGCGTGGGTTCAAATCCCACTTCTGACACAGATATTTTTCCCTTTCTGAATGTTTTGGAAAGTTACTGTATTAATGTAATTTAAAACGTTTGATTGTGAAAGAATTACTTTCCCTTGATATAAAAGTAATCATAGGTGGCGTTGCAGTTAGTGCACGTGCAACGCACAAAGGAATGTGTTAGGCATTCAGTCAAAGGTACGGCCGACTATAGACGTAAAATTTATTTTAAGGAAATTAAAAGATTTAAGTGAATTTGTAATAGATAAGATATTTTAATTTTATATATTGAATTGGTTCATATTTTGATGTTTTGCATGGTTCATGCAAGGTGTTTGTAATAACACTAGATTCAAAATTAAAATTGAGAATAAATGGACTCAGAAGTACACTGACGAGATATGAAAACGCAACAAACAAATGTCTAAATATATGTTTCATTAAGAATGGCATAGCCTTAAAATTTTGAACACATACATAGCTCGATACACTTGATCCATTTTGACTGAATTTAATCAGCCCATTAGACATGTACAACTAACTACGATAACGACTATGACTTCAGACTAAATTCTAAGCACGAGAAACAGTTGGGGGCTGATCTCAAAGTTGTATAACAACCTGGGTTTTAGTAGGCTCACAGGGCTTTGTGTAGAAAAAAGCCAATAAAAAATCAAATTAAAAAATACGTATTATTTATTTTTCTGTCGATTTATATTTCTGTCAATATATATATATATATATATATATATATGGGGAGACATATTTGTGAACTACCAAGGACAGACAACCTTCGGACGAACTACGGCAGGGCGCCTAGCTATGACGAGATACACAGAAATCACCGAAAAGTGCTAGTCTATATCTGGGATGATAATTTAAATCGACATACAGGAATTTTGTTCACTTGTATACGTCTCTTATAATTCACATGTTTGCTTTACAAGTAGCATATGCGAGACAATACGTTAATTACGAATATTTATGTAGCCGTGCCTTTAATAGTGGTTCAAGGGAGACAACTGCTATAGTTCTCTGTAGTATGTTTACTCATATTTATGTCCCTTATTCCACAGGTAGATAGCTGGCTATGTTCACAGTACTGAGTAATAACTGTAAAAGTTAATGAGACCATTTATCATGAGATCAATGTATTATTTATATTGTATACGGTTGTCATATATGTCTTGACAAACTGATTATTATACAAATACAGCTTGGTTGACAGGATTGAGTGAGTGAAAACTAACTTAAGTCACCCCTAACACTGCATGGCATGATAACTCTAACTAACTCAGTATTTGCCTACCTTCTTTAAGAGAAACACCTATTTCAGTACAGAGATGTAATAATATATATTTTAGTTGTTTTCTATAGACTTGTAAAGGTCTGATTGAGAATGTAGTTTATATATTCTACAGCTATTGGATTCTTGGTAAATATTTGGTTGCAGAACCTAAATATGGATTTGTCTGGTAAGTTCTCGATTGTTTGGTATATTAATGAAATTGCCGCGTTTGTAGATAATGTATTTCTGTAATGGCTGCAATGTCATTCATGTTGTAATTGTTTGTTAAATGTGATGTTTGTATATATTGCAGGCTTTATATTACCCATATATAAAGAACCCTAAATCATGGATTGGAGTTGTTGAATTTACCCCCATAAGACCATGGTTACAAATGGCGCCCAACGTGGGGCCGTGACTGAGTAAACTTCGAGAAACATTCACATGATTCTCTGTACCCATGGAAATTCGAGGACGAATTTCAGTCTGTAGGGGGAGTGTGTCACGGTTATGGATATCTAACAGGTAGATTGATGTTGCATTGTCTGACCGGTTAGCTCAGTCGGTAGAGCATCGGAACGGTAGTCCGATGGTCCCGGGTTCGAGCCCCGGTCTGGCTGCACATTTTTCTAGTCCTGTGACATTTTGCGCCCAACGGCCGGTTACATTTCGACCCAAGTCTGATATTTGCCAGATCAGTGAAGTCAAGGTGGTGGATAACCTGGCCTCGGATCTTGGCAGTATGACAGTGACTAAGGAGGGTAATGTTTCACCCCTGGAAGAACTTGGTGTCAGAATTGATACGGCAAATCTCACGGAGGAGCAACTTGCACGTGTCCGTCAGATCTTAGGAACCTGGGACCATATATTTTCAAAAGGAGCAGCCCATATTGGTAAGACTGACCTAGGTCAGCACAAGATCGTGCTAGAAGACGATACTCCTTTCAAAATGCCATACAGGAGGATACCACCAGGCATGTATGAAGAAGTACGTCAGCACATTAGAGAGATGCTCGAAGCAGATGCCATTAGATAATCTGACAGCCCATTCTCATCTAATGTGGTACTTGTTAGGAAAAAGGACGGTTCCCTGCGATTTTGTTTAGACTGGAGGCATCTAAACAACAAAACACGGAAGGACGCATATATGTTGCCTAGATTTGACGACACTATTGATACCTTGAGTGGATCAAAGTACTTTTCGAAGCTAGATCTTCGATCAGGCTACTATCAAGTGGAAATGGAGGAGTCTTCGAAACCGTACACTGCTTTCTCCGTAGGTAATCTCGGATTCTATGAGATGAATCGCATGGGAATGGGACTTTCAAACTCACCTGCCACATTTCAAAGGCTTATGGAGAAGTGCATTGGTGACATTTTCCTTGATGATATTTTAGTATTTTCGAAGGCATTCGAAGAACACGTTAAACGTCTGGAAGGAGTGTTCTCCAGATTGGAACAACATGGGCTATTGTTAAAACCCAGTAAATGTGAGCTGTTCAAAAGCTCAGTGAACTACATGGGCCATGTTGTGTCAGAACATGGAATAGCAACTGACCCAGAGAAGACAGCAGTTATCAAGAATTGGAAGCCACCAACCAATATCAAGGAACTGCGACAATTTCTTGGCTTTGCAGGCTATAACAGGCGGTTCGTGAAGAACTTCTCCCAAGTTGCACAACCTCTAAATGCCTTGCTGGAGGGTCATGGAACGACAAAAGCTGCCAAGAAAGCCAAGAAAAATATTAAGAAGCAAGCTGTTGTGTGGAAATGGGGAAAGGACCAACAACAAGCATTTGATACTTTAATAGAAAAATTGACGACACCACCAGTCCTTGGATATGCTGATTATACCAAACCTATGGTTCTACACACAGATGCTAATGGATTTGGTTTAGGCGCTGTGCTATACCAACTTCAGGAAGGCAAGGAACGCGTAATATCATATGCCAGTAGGGGACTGAGACCCAGTGAAAAGAAGTACCCAGCGCACAAGTTGGAGTTTTTAGCACTGAAATGGGCGATTACAGACAAGTTTCATGACTTCCTCATGGGAACTACATTTCAGGTCGTAACGGACAACAACCCGTTGACCTATGTGCTAACAACAGCCAAGCTTGATGCCACCGGACACCGCTGGATATCAGCATTAAGCAACTTCCAGTTCACCATCATTTATCGCCCTGGAAAGCTTAATGTTGATGCTGATAGTCTGTCAAGACAACCAGAGTTGATCTTTCCTGATCAGGTTAAAGCAATCTGCCATGCAGTTAAAGCATCACTACCCTTGGTGCACTGTGTTTCGGAAGTTGTAGGACCTCAACCGGCCGGTGAGGAAATTGTAACATCGGAACCTTTTAACCAGATAGACTGGCAGCAGGAACAGAGAAAAGATGCCACCATAGCCAGAGTATTAGACCACCTTGGATGCGGTTCTCGGCCAAGGGAGGAAGACCTCAGGAGAGAAACACGCACTGTACAGAAGTTCCTTCGGGAATGGAATCGCCTTAACGTAGAGGATGAAATTCTGTACAGAACCGCCTCCTTTGATGGTCAACAGACAAGACAGCTAGTCATCCCAGAGACTTACAGGAGCATTGCCCTAAAAGGCATCCATGATGATGTTGGACATCAAGGAAAGGAGAAGTCTCTGTGGTTGGCTAGACAACGCTTTTATTGGCCTGGCTTGGAAGGCGATGTTAACAGGAAAGTGGAAACCTGTGGCAGATGTATTCGTCGGAAGACACCAGTTAGGGTGGTAGCAGAACTACACCCTATAATGACTACAAGACCAATGGAATTGGTCTGCATGGACTTTCTTAGTCTGGAGAGGTCAAAAGGAGGCTTTGAGCATATTCTGGTCATCACAGATCACTTCACTCGGTATGCTCAAGCTATTCCTTGTCGCAACCAGACGGCCCAGACGACTGCCAGAGCCTTGTATGACAATTTTTTCCGATACTACAGTTTTCCGGAGACACTACACAGTGACCAGGGACGGAATTTTGTCGGGAATGTCATCAAGGAGCTGTGCAAGATCGCCCAGATTAAGAAAACCAGAACTACACCATACCACCCCATGGGTAATGGATCAGCGGAACGGTTCAACCAGACCTTGTTGAAAATGCTCGGGACCTTGGAAGAGGACCAAAAACAGGATTGGAAATCCTACGTAGCGCCAATGGTCCAGGCATACAACGCAACGAAGAGCGATGCAACTGGTTATTCGCCCCACTATCTCATGTTCGGTTGGCATCCTCGTCTCTCAGTAGATGCCTACTTAGGTACTTCAGTAGATGCTGAAGAAGCGGCATCAGAACCACAGACGTATGGCAAGAAGCTGCGAGACAGGTTGCAGGTTGCGTATGGTGTTGCTGCAAAGGAAGCCAGCAAGAACGCTGTTCAGAACAAGGAGCGATATGATCGTAATGTAAGGAATAGCAAGCTTGAGGATGGTGGCAGAGTCCTGGTGAGGAAAGTCGGTCTGCAAGGGAAGCAGAAGTTGGCAGACAAATGGGACAGGGATCCATATTTGGTACTCGCGATGCCAAATAAGGATATCCCTGTATACAGAGTGAAACGCGAGGATGGACAGGGGCCAATACGGGTGCTACACAGAAATATGCTGCTACCGTTTACCTCTATTCCCTCTGAGGTCCCATGCCAGATACCAAACCGTAAGGTTGTGTCTAGAAGAAAACCCACCAGAGCCAATCCTCGGAGTACCGACACAGAAAGTTCAAGCTCAGATTCTGAACCTGAGCAACATATTCAGAATGGTACTAGACAGAAGAAAGTACGAATTGGACCAGATACCATCTCTCTAAGCGAACGCCATGAAAGTAGCACCCTTGAAGATGCAAACCTTCAACTGGATGAGAGCAACTTTAATGCGAGTCGCGACAGCGTGTGGGATATAGATCCAGATTCCCTAGGTCGACCAGCTAGACCACCGGAACATCAACCAGAAGGTCCAACAGCACAACTGGAACATCCACCAGATGGTCAACTGGAAGTTCAACCAGAGGATCTGCCGGTGCAGCAACCGGAGCCAGTACAACTGGAACATCCACCGGAACGTCCACCAGAACCACCGAGACGGTCAACCAGAGAACGGCAACCACCAAACCGATTGGGACAGTGGGTTGTGCAGCAGACAGCCACAACACCGAAACAAGAAATTGATTATGTATAATGTTAATTTTTACCATTTTTCAGTGTATGATGTCAGTATTTGTCGCGACATGTAATGTCGTGAAGATATGATGTACTTGACATGTGTATTTTAGCGAGATCAATCTCATTTCCCTTTGAGGTTGCCTTCTCAAGTTAACCCATTATGATGTGTTGACGGGACATAAAACCCCATTAATTGTTCTGTTTTCTATTTCACAGATACGTATGGAGATGGATTAATTTCAGATAATATTGGTTAACAATTTTAGAATTTATTTCAGCATAGTATATGGATGCTAATATGTTTGCTTTCAGACTTTGGAGTTGGTCCATTTTTGCTGAATTAATATTAATTGCAAAGATAATAAATGTACCTGGTTAAGTCTGGTTAAGTCAGTTATGTTGAATATTTTCAGGTATGCTTATTTGTGTTTATTTTATAACTTTTAATTAAATGTCTTATTTACAGCGCTGGCATCTGGTTAATAAATGTCAGGAGCCATTTCACTGAGCCGGGAAGTATGTAGCCGTGCCTTTAATAGTGGTTCAAGGGAGACAACTGCTATAGTTCTCTGTAGTATGTTTACTCATATTTATGTCCCTTATTCCACAGGTAGATAGCTGGCTATGTTCACAGTACTGAGTAATAACTGTAAAAGTTAATGAGACCATTTATCATGAGATCAATGTATTATTTATATTGTATACGGTTGTCATATATGTCTTGACAAACTGATTATTGTACAAATACAGCTTGGTTGACAGGATTGAGTGAGTGAAAACTAACGTAGGTCACCCCTAACACTGCATGGCATGATAACTCTAACTAACTTAGTCTTTGCCTACCTTCTCTAAGAGAAACACCTATTTCAGTACAGAGATGTAATAATATATATTTTAGTTGTTTTCTATAGACTTGTAAAGGTCTGATTGAGAATGTAGTTTATATATTCTACAGCTATTAGATTCTTGGTAAATATTTGGTTGCAGAACCTAAATATGGATTTGTCTGGTGAGTTCTCGATTGTTTGGTATATTAATGAAATTGCCGCGTTTGTAGATAATGTATTTCTGTAATGGCTGCAATGTCATTCATGTTGTAATTGTTTGTTAAATGTGATGTTTGTATATATTGCAGGCTTTATATTACCCATATATAAAGAACCCTAAATCATGGATTGGAGTTGTTGAATTTACCCCCATAAGACCATGGTTACATTTAATTTTAATAAAAGCTTCATTTTAAGATTGTTAAACATCTGTCAGGATGCCCGAGTGGTCTAAGTCGCCAGACTCAAGGTAATACATCATAAGCGAGTGTTCTGGTCCACGAATGTGGGCGTGGGTTCAAATCCCACTTCTGACACATACTTTTGTTTTCACTTTCCAAATTGTTAAACCATTAATTCAGGCATGCATGATAAAAAAACACAACAGGTTTTGTTTCCAAACATTTTTTTTCTCCGAGGCTCCGATGTGAAAAAAGCTTGAACTTTTTACCCACCGAAAAGTGCTAGTCTATATCTGGGATGAAAATTTAAATCGACAGACAGGAATTTTGTTCACTTGTATACGTCTCTTATAATTCACATGTTTGCTTTGCAAGTAGCATATGTGAGACAATACGTTAATTACGAATATTTAATTTTAATAAAACCTTCATTTTATGATTGTTAAACATCTGTCAGGATGGCCGAGTGGTCTAAGACGCCAGACTCAATGTAATACCTTCACAACCGAGTATTCTGGTCCACGAATGTGGGCGTGGGCTCAAATCCCACTTCCGACACATACTTTTTTTTTCAATTTCTAAATTGTTAAACAATTAATTCAGGCATGCATTATAAAAAAAAACAGGTTTTGTTTCCAAACATTTTTTTTCTCTCCGAGGCTCCGATGTGCAAAAAAGCTTGAACTTTTTACCCACCGAAAAGTTCTAGTCTATATATGGGTGGAAAATTGAAATCGTCATATAGGGCCTTGTCTATATTTATAATTAATGCAATTTCGTGTACTAAACGTCTCTTATAATTCACATGTTTGCTTTGCAAGTAGCTACGTTAATTACAAATATTTTAATTTTTATAAAATCTTCATTTTATACCTGTTAATCATCTCTCAGGATGGCCGAGTGGTCTAAGGCGCCAGACTCAAGATAATACCTTCACAAGCGAGTGTTCTGGTCCACGAATGTGGGCGTGGGTTCAAATCCCACTTCTGACACAGATATTTTTCCCTTTCTGAATGTTTGGAAAGTTACTGTATTAATGTAATTTTCAACGTTTGATTGTGAAAGAATTACTTTCCCTTGATATAAAAGTAATCATAGGTGGCGTTGCAGTTAGTGCACGTGCAACGCACAAAGGAATGTGTTAGGCATTCAGTCAAAGGTACGGCCGACTATAGACGTAAAATTTATTTTAAGGAAATTAAAAGATTTAAGTGAATTTGTAATAGATAAGATATTTTAATTTTATATATTGAATTGGTTCATATTTTGATGTTTTGCATGGTTCATGCAAGCTGTTTATAATCACACTAGATTCAAAATTAAAATTGAGAATAACTGGACTCAGAAGTACACTGACGAGATATGAAAACGCAACAAACAAATGTCTAAATATATGTTTCATTAAGAATGGCATAGCCTTAAAATTTTGAACACATACATAGCTCGATACACTTGATCCATTTTGACTGAATTTAATCAGCCCATTAGACATGTACAACTAACTACGATAACGACTATGACTTCAGACTAAATTCTAAGCACGAGAAACTGTTGGGGGCTGATCTCAAAGTTGTATAACAACCTGGGTTTTAGTAGGCTCACAGGGCTTTGTGTAGAAAAAAGCCAATAAAAATCAAATTAAAAAATACGTATTATTTATTTTTCTGTCGATTTATATTTCTGTCAATATATATATATATATATATATATATATATATATATATATATATATGGGGAGAAATATTTGTGAACTACCAAGGACAGACAACCTTCGGACGAACTACGGCAGGGCGCCTAGCTATTACGAGATACACAGAAATCACCGAAAAGTGCTAGTCTATATCTGGGATGAAAATTTAAATCGACATACAGGAATTTTGTTCACTTGTATGCGTCTCTTATAATTCACATGTTTGCTTTACAAGTAGCATATGCGAGACAATACGTTAATTACGAATATTTATGTAGCCGTGCCTTTAATAGTGGTTCAAGGGAGACAACTGCTATAGTTCTCTGTAGTATGTTTACTCATATTTATGTCCCTTATTCCACAGGTAGATAGCTGGCTATGTTCACAGTACTGAGTAATAACTGTAAAAGTTAATGAGACCATTTATCATGTGATCAATGTATTATTTATATTGTATACGGTTGTCATATATGTCTTGACAAACTGATTATTATACAAATACAGCTTTGTTGACAGGATTGAGTGAGTGAAAACTAACTTAAGTCACCCCTAACACTGCATGGCATGATAACTCTAACTAACTCAGTCTTTGCCTACCTTCTTTAAGAGAAACACCTATTTCAGTACAGAGATGTAATAATATATATTTTAGTTGTTTTCTATAGACTTGTAAAGGTCTGATTGAGAATGTAGTTGATATATTCTACAGCTATTAGATTCTTGGTAAATATTTGGTTGCAGAACCTAAATATGGATTTGTCTGGTAAGTTCTCGATTGTTTGGTATATTAATGAAATTGCCGCGTTTGTAGATAATGTATTTCTGTAATGGCTGCAATGTCATTCATGTTGTAATTGTTTGTTAAATGTGATGTTTGTATATATTGCAGGCTTTATATTACCCATATATAAAGAACCCTAAATCATGGATTGGAGTTGTTGAATTTACCCCCATAAGACCATGGTTACAAATGGCGCCCAACGTGGGGCCGTGACTGAGTAAACTTCGAGAAACATTCACATGATTCTCTGTACCCATGGAAATTCGAGGACGAATTTCAGTCTGTAGGGGGAGTGTGTCACGGTTATGGATATCTAACAGGTAGATTGATGTTGCATTGTCTGACCGGTTAGCTCAGTCGGTAGAGCATCGGAACGGTAGTCCGATGGTCCCGGGTTCGAGCCCCGGTCTGGCTGCACATTTTTCTAGTCCTGTGACATTTGGCGCCCAACGGCCGGTTACATTTCGACCCAAGTCTGATATTTGCCAGATCAGTGAAGTCAAGGTGGTGGATAACCTGGCCTCGGATCTTGGCAGTATGACAGTGACTAAGGAGGGTAATGTTTCACCCCTGGAAGAACTTGGTGTCAGAATTGATACGGCAAATCTCACGGAGGAGCAACTTGCACGTGTCCGTCAGATCTTAGGAACCTGGGACCATATATTTTCAAAAGGAGCAGCCCATATTGGTAAGACTGACCTAGGTCAGCACAAGATCGTGCTAGAAGACGATACTCCTTTCAAAATGCCATACAGGAGGATACCACCAGGCATGTATGAAGAAGTACGTCAGCACATTAGAGAGATGCTTGAAGCAGATGCCATTAGAGAATCTGACAGCCCATTCTCATCTAATGTGGTACTTGTTAGGAAAAAGGACGGTTCCCTGCGATTTTGTTTAGACTGGAGGCATCTAAACAACAAAACACGGAAGGACGCATATATGTTGCCTAGATTTGACGACACTATTGATACCTTGAGTGGATCAAAGTACTTTTCGAAGCTAGATCTTCGATCAGGCTACTATCAAGTGGAAATGGAGGAGTCTTCGAAACCGTACACTGCTTTCTCCGTAGGTAATCTCGGATTCTATGAGATGAATCGCATGGGAATGGGACTTTCAAACTCACCTGCCACATTTCAAAGGCTTATGGAGAAGTGCATGGGTGACATTTTCCTTGATGATATTTTAGTATTTTCGAAGGCATTCGAAGAACACGTTAAACGTCTGGAAGGAGTGTTCTCCAGATTGGAACAACATGGGCTATTGTTAAAACCCAGTAAATGTGAGCTGTTCAAAAGCTCAGTGAACTACTTGGGCCATGTTGTGTCAGAACATGGAATAGCAACTGACCCAGAGAAGACAGCAGTTATCAAGAATTGGAAGCCACCAACCAATATCAAGGAACTGCGACAATTTCTTGGCTTTGCAGGCTATAACAGGCGGTTCGTGAAGAACTTCTCCCAAGTTGCACAACCTCTAAATGCCTTGCTGGAGGGTCATGGAACGACAAAAGCTGCCAAGAAAGCCAAGAAAAATATTAAGAAGCAAGCTGTTGTGTGGAAATGGGGAAAGGACCAACAACAAGCATTTGATACTTTAATAGAAAAATTGACGACACCACCAGTCCTTGGATATGCTGATTATACCAAACCTATGGTTCTACACACAGATGCTAGTGGATTTGGTTTATGCGCTGTGCTATACCAACTTCAGGAAGGCAAGGAACGCGTAATAGCATATGCCAGTAGGGGACTGAGACCCAGTGAAAAGAAGTACCCAGCGCACAAGTTGGAGTTTTTAGCACTGAAATGGGCGATTACAGACAAGTTTCATGACTTCCTTTGGGAACTACATTTCAGGTCGTAACGGACAACAACCCGTTGACCTATGTGCTAACAACAGCCAAGCTTGATGCCACCGGACACCGCTGGATATCAGCATTAAGCAACTTCCAGTTCACCATCATTTATCGCCCTGGAAAGCTTAATGTTGATGCTGATAGTCTGTCAAGACAACCAGAGTTGATCTTTCCTGATCAGGTTAAAGCAATCTGCCATGCAGTTAAAGCATCACTACCCTTGGTGCACTGTGTTTCGGAAGTTGTAGGACCTCAACCGGCCGGTGAGGAAATTGTAACATCGGAACCTTTTAACCAGATAGACTGGCAGCAGGAACAGAGAAAAGATGCCACCATAGCCAGAGTATTAGACCACCTTGGATGCGGTTCTCGGCCAAGGGAGGAAGACCTCAGGAGAGAAACGCGCACTGTACAGAAGTTCCTTCGGGAATGGAATCGCTTTAACGTAGAGGATGAAATTATGTACAGAACCGCCTCCTTTGATGGTCAACAGACAAGACAGCTAGTCATCCCAGAGACTTACAGGAGCATTGCCCTAAAAGGCATCCATGATGATGTTGGACATCAAGGAAAGGAGAAGTCTCTGTGGTTGGCTAGACAACGCTTTTATTGGCCTGGCTTGGAAGGCGATGTTAACAGGAAAGTGGAAACCTGTGGCAGATGCATTCGTCGGAAGACACCAGTTAGGGTGGTAGCAGAACTACACCCTATAATGACTACAAGACCAATGGAATTGGTCTGCATGGACTTTCTTAGTCTGGAGAGGTCAAAAGGAGGCTTTGAGCATATTCTGGTCATCACAGATCACTTCACTCGGTATGCTCAAGCTATTCCTTGTCGCAACCAGACGGCCCAGACGACTGCCAGAGCCTTGTATGACAATTTTTTCCGATACTACAGTTTTCCGGAGACACTACACAGTGACCAGGGACGGAATTTTGTCGGGAATGTCATCAAGGAGCTGTGCAAGATCGCCCAGATTAAGAAAACCAGAACTACACCATACCACCCCATGGGTAATGGATCAGCGGAACGGTTCAACCAGACCTTGTTGAAAATGCTCGGGACCTTGGAAGAGGACCAAAAACAGGATTGGAAATCCTACGTAGCGCCAATGGTCCAGGCATACAACACAACGAAGAGCGATGCAACTGGTTGTTCGCCCCACTATCTCATGTTCGGTTGGCATCCTCGTCTCTCAGTAGATGCCTACTTAGGTACTTCAGTAGATGCTGAAGAAGCGGCATCAGAACCACAGACGTATGGCAAGAAGCTGCGAGACAGGTTGCAGGTTGCGTATGGTGTTGCTGCAAAGGAAGCCAGCAAGAACGCTGTTCAGAACAAGGAGCGATATGATCGTAATGTAAGGAATAGCAAGCTTGAGGATGGTGACAGAGTCCTGGTGAGGAAAGTCGGTCTGCAAGGGAAGCAGAAGTTGGCAGACAAATGGGACAGGGATCCATATTTGGTACTCGCGATGCCAAATAAGGATATCCCTGTATACAGAGTGAAACGCGAGGATGGACAGGGGCCAATACGGGTGCTACACAGAAATATGCTGCTACCGTTTACCTCTATTCCCTCTGAGGTCCCATGCCAGATACCAAACCGTAAGGTTGTGTCTAGAAGAAAACCCACCAGAGCCAATCCTCGGAGTACCGACACAGAAAGTTCAAGCTCAGATTCTGAACCTGAGCAACATATTCAGAATGGTACTAGACAGAAGAAAGTACGAATTGGACCAGATACCATCTCTCTAAGCGAACGCCATGAAAGTAGCACCCTTGAAGATGCAAACCTTCAACTGGATGAGAGCAACTTTAATGCGAGTCGCGACAGCGTGTGGGATATAGATCCAGATTCCCTAGGTCGACCAGCTAGACCACCGGAACATCAACAGAAGGTCCACCAGCACAACTGGAACATCCACCAGATGGTCAACTGGAAGTTCAACCAGAGGATCTGCCGGTGCAGCAACCGGAGCCAGTACAACTGGAACATCCACCGGAACGTCCACCAGAACCACCGAGACGGTCAACCAGAGAACGGCAACCACCAAACCGATTGGGACAGTGGGTTGTGCAGCAGACAGCCACAACACCGAAACAATAAATTGATTATGTATAATGTTAATTTTTACCATTTTTCAGTGTATGATGTCAGTATTTGTCGCGACATGTAATGTCGTGAAGATATGATGTACTTGACATGTGTATTTTAGCGAGATCAATCTCATTTCCCTTTGAGGTTGCCTTCTCAAGTTAACCCATTATGATGTGTTGACGGGACGTAAAACCCCATTAATTGTTCTGTTTTCTATTTCACAGATACGTATGGAGATGGATTAATTTCAGATAATATTGGTTAACAATTTTAGAATTTATTTCAGCATAGTATATGGATGCTAATATGTTTGCTTTCAGACTTTGGAGTTGGTCCATTTTTTTGCTGAATTAATATTAATTGCAAAGATAATAAATGTACCTGGTTAAGTCTGGTTAAGTCAGTTATGTTGAATATTTTCAGGTATGCTTATTTGTGTTTATTTTATAACTTTTAATTAAATGTCTTATTTACAGCGCTGGCATCTGGATAATAAATGTCAGGAGCCATTTCACTGAGCCGGGAAGTATGTAGCCGTGCCTTTAATAGTGGTTCAAGGGAGACAACTGCTATAGTTCTCTGTAGTATGTTTACTCATATTTATGTCCCTTATTCCACAGGTAGATAGCTGGCTATGTTCACAGTACTGAGTAATAACTGTAAAAGTTAATGAGACCATTTATCATGAGATCAATGTATTATTTATATTGTATACGGTTGTCATATATGTCTTGACAACCTGATTATTGTACAAATACAGCTTGGTTGACAGGATTGAGTGAGTGAAAACTAACGTAGGTCACCCCTAACACTGCATGGCATGATAACTCTAACTAACTCAGTCTTTGCCTACCTTCTCTAAGAGAAACACCTATTTCAGTACAGAGATGTAATAATATATATTTTAGTTGTTTTCTATAGACTTGTAAAGGTCTGATTGAGAATGTAGTTTATATATTCTACAGCTATTAGATTCTTGGTAAATATTGGTTGCAGAACCTAAATATGGATTTGTCTGGTGAGTTCTCGATTGTTTGGTATATTAATGAAATTGCCGCGTTTGTAGATAATGTATTTCTGTAATGGCTGCAATGTCATTCATGTTGTAATTGTTTGTTAAATGTGATGTTTGTATATATTGCAGGCTTTATATTACCCATATATAAAGAACCCTAAATCATGGATTGGAGTTGTTGAATTTACCCCCATAAGACCATGGTTACATTTAATTTTAATAAAAGCTTCATTTTAAGATTGTTAAACATCTGTCAGGATGGCCGAGTGGTCTAAGGCGCCAGACTCAAGGTAATACATCATAAGCGAGTGTTCTGGTCCACGAATTTGGGCGTGGGTTCAAATCCCACTTCTGACACATACTTTTGTTTTCACTTTCTAAATTGTTAAACCATTAATTCAGGCATGCATGATAAAAAAACACAACAGGTTTTGTTTCCAAACATTTTTTTTCTCCGAGGCTCCGATGTGAAAAAAGCTTGAACTTTTTACCCACCGAAAAGTGCTAGTCTATATCTGGGATGAAAATTTAAATCGACAGACAGGAATTTTGTTCACTTGTATACGTCTCTTATAATTCACATGTTTGCTTTGCAAGTAGCATATGTGAGACAATACGTTAATTACGAATATTTAATTTTAATAAAACCTTCATTTTATGATTGTTAAACATCTGTCAGGATGGCCGAGTGGTCTAAGACGCCAGACTCAGTGTAATACCTTCACAACCGAGTATTCTGGTCCACGAATGTGGGCGTGGGCTCAAATCCCACTTCCGACGCATACTTTTTTTTTCAATTTCTAAATTGTTAAACAATTAATTCAGGCATGCATTATAAAAAAAAACAGGTTTTGTTTCCAAACATTTTTTTTCTCTCCGAGGCTCAGATGTGCAAAAAAGCTTGAACTTTTTACCCACCGAAAAGTTCTAGTCTATATATGGGTTGAAAATTGAAATCGTCATATAGGGCCTTGTCTATATTTATAATTAATGCAATTTCGTGTACTAAACGTCTCTTATAATTCACATGTTTGCTTTGCAAGTAGCTACGTTAATTATTTTAATTTTTATAAAATCTTCATTTTATACCTGTTAATCATCTCTCAGGATGGCCGAGTGGTCTAAGGCGCCAGACTCAAGATAATACCTTCACAAGCGAGTGTTCTGGTCCACGAATGTGGGCGTGGGTTCAAATCCCACTTCTGACACAGATATTTTTCCCTTTCTGAATGTTTGGAAAGTTACTGTATTAATGTAATTTTCAACGTTTGATTGTGAAAGAATTACTTTCCCTTGATATAAAAGTAATCATAGGTGGCGTTGCAGTTAGTGCACGTGCAACGCACAAAGGAATGTGTTAGGCATTCAGTCAAAGGTACGGCCGACTATAGACGTAAAATTTATTTTAAGGAAATTAAAAGATTTAAGTGAATTTGTAATAGATAAGATATTTTAATTTTATATATTGAATTGGTTCATATTTTGATGTTTTGCATGGTTCATGCAAGCTGTTTATAATAACACTAGATTCAAAATTAAAATTGAGAATAACTGGACTCAGAAGTACACTGACGAGATATGAAAACGCAACAAACAAATGTCTAAATATATCATTAATATTTCATTAAGAATGGCATAGCCTTAAAATTTTGAACACATACATAGCTCGATACACTTGATCCATTTTGACTGAATTTAATCAGCCCATTAGACATGTACAACTAACTACGATAACGACTATGACTTCAGACTAAATTCTAAGCACGAGAAACTGTTGGGGGCTGATCTCAAAGTTGTATAACAACCTGGGTTTTAGTAGGCTCACAGGGCTTTGTGTAGAAAAAAGCCATTAAAAATCAAATTAAAAAATACGTATTATTTATTTTTCTGTCGATTTATATTTCTGTCAATATATATATATATATATATATATATATGGGGAGAAATATTTGTGAACTACCAAGGACAGACAACCTTCGGACGAACTACGGCAGGGCGCCTAGCTATGACGAGATACACAGAAATCACCGAAAAGTGCTAGTCTATATCTGGGATGAAAATTTAAATCGACATACAGGAATTTTGTTCACTTGTATGCGTCTCTTATAATTCACATGTTTGCTTTGCAAGTAGCATATGCGAGACAATACGTTAATTACGAATATTTATGTAGCCGTGCCTTTAATAGTGGTTCAAGGGAGACAACTGCTATAGTTCTCTGTAGTATGTTTACTCATATTTATGTCCCTTATTCACAGGTAGATAGCTGGCTATGTTCACAGTACTGAGTAATAACTGTAAAAGTTAATGAGACCATTTATCATGAGATCAATGTATTATTTATATTGTATACGGTTGTCATATATGTCTTGACAAACTGATTATTATACAAATACAGCTTTGTTGACAGGATTGAGTGAGTGAAAACTAACTTAAGTCACCCCTAACACTGCATGGCATGATAACTCTAACTAACTCAGTCTTTGCCTACCTTCTTTAAGAGAAACACCTATTTCAGTACAGAGATGTAATAATATATATTTTAGTTGTTTTCTATAGACTTGTAAAGGTCTGATTGAGAATGTAGTTTATATATTCTACAGCTATTAGATTCTTGGTAAATATTTGGTTGCAGAACCTAAATATGGATTTGTCTGGTAAGTTCTCGATTGTTTGGTATATTAATAAAATTGCCGAGTTTGTAGATAATGTATTTCTGTAATGGCTGCAATGTCATTCATGTTGTAATTGTTTGTTAAATGTGATGTTTGTATATATTGCAGGCTTTATATTACCCATATATAAAGAACCTAAATCATGGATTGGAGTTGTTGAATTTACCCCCATAAGACCATGGTTACAAATGGCGCCCAACGTGGGGCCGTGACTGAGTAAACTTCGAGAAACATTCACATGATTCTCTGTACCCATGGAAATTCGAGGACGAATTTCAGTCTGTAGGGGGAGTGTGTCACGGTTATGGATATCTAACAGGTAGATTGATGTTGCATTGTCTGACCGGTTAGCTCAGTCGGTAGAGCATCGGAACGGTAGTCCGATGGTCCCGGGTTCGAGCCCCGGTCTGGCTGCACATTTTTCTAGTCCTGTGACATTTGGCGCCCAACGGCCGGTTACATTTCGACCCAAGTCTGATATTTGCCAGATCAGTGAAGTCAAGGTGGTGGATAACCTGGCCTCGGATCTTGGCAGTATGACAGTGACTAAGGAGGGTAATGTTTCACCCCTGGAAGAACTTGGTGTCAGAATTGATACGGCAAATCTCACGGAGGAGCAACTTGCACGTGTCCGTCAGATCTTAGGAACCTGGGACCATATATTTTCAAAAGGAGCAGCCCATATTGGTAAGACTGACCTAGGTCAGCACAAGATCGTGCTAGAAGACGATACTCCTTTCAAAATGCCATACAGGAGGATACCACCAGGCATGTATGAAGAAGTACGTCAGCACATTAGAGAGATGCTTGAAGCAGATGCCATTAGAGAATCTGACAGCCCATTCTCATCTAATGTGGTACTTGTTAGGAAAAAGGACGGTTCCCTGCGATTTTGTTTAGACTGGAGGCATCTAAACAACAAAACACGGAAGGACGCATATATGTTGCCTAGATTTGACGACACTATTGATACCTTGAGTGGATCAAAGTACTTTTCGAAGCTAGATCTTCGATCAGGCTACTATCAAGTGGAAATGGAGGAGTCTTCGAAACCGTACACTGCTTTCTCCGTAGGTAATCTCGGATTCTATGAGATGAATCGCATGGAATGGGACTTTCAAACTCACCTTCCACATTTCAAAGGCTTATGGAGAAGTGCATGGGTGACATTTTCCTTGATGATATTTTAGTATTTTCGAAGGCATTCGAAGAACACGTTAAACGTCTGGAAGGAGTGTTCTCCAGATTGGAACAACATGGGCTATTGTTAAAACCCAGTAAATGTGAGCTGTTCAAAAGCTCAGTGAACTACTTGGGCCATGTTGTGTCAGAACATGGAATAGCAACTGACCCAGAGAAGACAGCAGTTATCAAGAATTGGAAGCCACCAACCAATATCAAGGAACTGCGACAATTTCTTGGCTTTGCAGGCTATAACAGGCGGTTCGTGAAGAACTTCTCCCAAGTTGCACAACCTCTAAATGCCTTGCTGGAGGGTCATGGAACGACAAAAGCTGCCAAGAAAGCCAAGAAAAATATTAAGAAGCAAGCTGTTGTGTGGAAATGGGGAAAGGACCAACAACAAGCATTTGATACTTTAATAGAAAAATTGACGACACCACCAGTCCTTGGATATGCTGATTATACAAACCTATGGTTCTACACACAGATGCTAGTGGATTTGGTTTATGCGCTGTGCTATACCAACTTCAGGAAGGCAAGGAACGCGTAATAGCATATGCCAGTAGGGGACTGAGACCCAGTGAAAAGAAGTACCCAGCGCACAAGTTGGAGTTTTTAGCACTGAAATGGGCGATTACAGACAAGTTTCATGACATCCTCATGGGAACTACATT
>JAWPHD010020389.1:17500-31914 GCA_037043455.1 Cyrtodaria siliqua | reverse complement strand
GTTGGTAAAACATATGAATATGAATTATGATTCATGTATACATGTTGCTGAAATAATTTCTTGTTAGACCCCCACCGGTCCTGGGGGGGGGGGGGGACTATAGGTTTGCACCCTGTCCGTCCGTCCTTCCGAAATGCTTGTCCGGACCATATTTTCAATACTATAAGACTTTGAGATACCAAACTTGGTATGTGGATACATCTTGGAGATAGCGGTGTGTCGCGTACCAAAAAAAGGTCACTGTGACCTTGACCTTGACCTGTGACCTCTGTCATAAAAAAATGCTTGTCCGGACTGTATTTTCAATAGATACCAAACTTGATATTTGAATACATCTTGGGATAGCGGTATGTCGCATACCAAAATAAGGTCACAGTGACCTTGACCTGTGACCTCTGTCATAGAAAATGTTCCGAAAATGCTTGTCCGGGCCATATTTTCAATACTACAAGACTTTGAGATACCAAACTTGGTATGTGGATACATCTTGGGATAGTGGTGTGTCGCATACCAAAATAAGGCCACTGTGACCTTGACCTTGATCTGTGACCTCTGTCATAGAAAATGCTTGTCCGGACCGTATTTTCAATACTATAACACTTAGAGATGCCAAACTTGGTATTTGAATACATCTTGGGATAGCAGTGTGTCGCGTACCAAAATAAGGTCATTGTTACCTTGACCTGTGAACTCTGTAATAGAAAACGCTTGTCCGGACCGTATTTTCAATACTATAACACTTAGAGATACCAAACTTGGTATGTGAATACATCTTCGGATAGCGGTGTGTCGCGTACCAAAATAAGGTCATCCTTGATAAGTGACCTCTGTCATAGTAAATGCTTGTCCGGACCGTATTTTCAATACTATAAGACTTAGAGACACCAAACTTGTTATGTGAATACATCTTGGGATAGCGGTGTGTGTCGTAATAAAATAAAGGTCATTGTGACCTTGATCTTTGACCTCCATCATAGAAAATGTCTGGAAAATGTTTGTCTGGGCCGGTGGGGGACTATGGATTGCCCTGCAATTCTTGATGCTCTCGTTTTATTATAAACACGCCTTCAACTTAACTGCATCTCACTGATTAATGTTACTGTATCATGAATGGTCACTGGTGAAAAAGTTAAAAGAGTTCTTTAACAAATCGAGTACCTTGGCGTGATGCTCTTGGTGGGGGATTAGATGTCATTCCTTTTTCTGGTTCTCTTATTTTATCTGTCTCTGGTTTGATCTTTGGGAGTATTGTTGGATGTTGGCTTCCAGTTTCTGATTTCAGAGTGACACTATTATCATTTCTACTTCTTTGGCTTTTGTTCATTGTTGTTCTCAAAGGAGATAGTGGACTGCCCCTTACTGCACCACTTCCATTCTGATACTTTATAACTTTTATAGCTCTGTCAGTACAACTGGAGTTTTGCTGTCTCATATCAGACTGTAAAGATTGCAATGTACTAACACCTTTCTTAGTTTTGTCCATTGTTAAACTCTCTCTATCTCCAGTAGCTTTGCCGAATTTCTTCAATGGTTCAGTGTTGTCATCAGTCATTACATCTTTAAAGTCAGTTTTAATAGATGATGTTTCAAAGTTTGGAACTAATCTATCTTTGACATCCTTTCCACTTCCAGATGTTTTTAAGTTTTGAGCAATGTTTCCTGAAACAGTTACAGGATGAATGCCAATCTTTTCAAGAAAAATATCCCCATAATTTTCCTTTTTTATTTCATACACTTCTTCTTCGGCAACTATGCATCCATCTTCAACAGTAACTTCTTTGGCTCCTTTAAGTACTGGCATTTGCACCTTATTTCCATTTACAGATAAAACCCAATGCGGTCCCATCTTCTTCACAGTAATGGTATCATCCCTTGGTCCTTCTGTAGGCACTGAGGGTGTAGCTTCCTTTTCTGACTGACTTTCAGATGGTAACATCGAAAAAACAGGTGGATCAACTGAATACCAATCATCTTTGTCTGAATCTTTTTCTGTATCCTGATCGATATCCTCAACACCGTTTTTTTCATCTGATTCTGTATCTTCCAATAGAGAATAATAGTAATCAAGATCATAATATAGTGTGTCTATGGTACAATAATGCCCCTAATGTATCATGGATAGGAATTGGGTTGGAATTCCCTATCTTCACCGGATACCCATGAAAGATTCTTATAATCTCACATGGATACTCATGATGGATTCTTATATTCTTATATCTCATACATGTTTTAATATTCATCAAATAAACAACTGACCCAAGTGTTGTTCAAATTGCATTTCTATAAGTTATATATATTTGACAGCTCTTATGGAGCTTATTCAAATAACTGAAATCTTTAAAACTGCATGCACTGTTTTCCCAGATATTTCATCTTATCCCCTGCTACCCACTGGGAATATAAGAATCATCAGAATATCAGAATTGTCACCAGGGACGAAGCTCTGCCGAGTTCCTGGTTGAAATTCAGATCCCGAGGGTGTGATTTCCCCGTCTCACATGGATAAACTAACAAGAGGTCAATGACCTTGAAGTCTACTGATAGATTTTGATAGCCAGACCAGCCATGGGAACCTGTGAAGTTTTATGGAAATAAGACCAACACTTTCAGAGAAGTAGTAGACCAACACTTTCAGAGAAATAGTCGCCACAAGTTTTTCCTATATCACTCTATGTAAATTAAGACGGTCGCTGGTGGTCATGTTTGACATAGAATCAAAATGAATTTTGTTTAGGACCAACTACATGTCATGCCAGTCATTTTAGTAAAGGTTCCAAATCAATACAACTTATGGTTTTTGAGAAGTAGTTGCCACAAATTTGTATTTAAGCTGTGGTAGCCATCTTGAATTGGTGTGTCAGAAAGGTTAAAGTTTTCCCAAATACGACCTTTACCTTGGTCCAAGGTCAAACTGACAGGTGGGAGGGTGTTGAATTGAAAGACCCCCCCCCCCAAAACACCCCTCCCTAGATAAGCCATATACCAAATATGAAAGCCATTCCTCCGAGTTAATTGAATTGGATTTTATAGTCGCACCAACAGCTAAGGTCATGTGGCGACTTTCCAGCTTCCATTGGTGGAGGAAGACCCCAGGTGCCCCTCCGGGCAATTTTCGTGCATGGGCGGGCACCTGGGTAGAACCACCGACGTTCCGCAAGCCAACTGGATAGCTTCCTCACATAAAGATTCCTAGGCCCCTGAGGGATCGAACCTACAGCGGTGAGGGGCAAGTGATTTCAAGTCAGAGACGTTAACCACTCGGCCACGGACGCCCCACTCCCCTCCGAGTTAACCAAAAAGGTTAAAAAAATTCTGAGTAATGACCTTGACTTGACCCAAGGTCAAACTGACAGGTGGGAGGGTCTTCATTGGAAAGATCTTCCCCAAGATAAACTACACAGCAAATATGAAAGTCATACCTCAAAGGGTTGAAGAGTTAATCAAAAGGTTAACGTTTTTCTAAGTAAGACCTTGACCCAAGGTCAAACTGACAGGTGGGAGGTGTTGATTTGATGAAAGACCTCCCCCTAGATAAGCTTCATACCAAAAATGAAAGTTATAGCTGAAAGGGTTGAAGAGTGGTATACAGTTATAACAAGAGTTGCGCGCAACATTGTGTCTCGCCTAAAGTGACATGCCCATCATACATATTTCAAGCAATCTTCATCTTGAAAAAAATCGAGGGTTTATAGTAACTGTTAACGCGGTCAAACACTCTTGTCAGCATTCAGTAGGTTAGCATTCATAGTTTTACTTAACACATCTTCATCTTACCACAAGGAACGTCGTTATCCATGACCAATAACTTTGACTTTCATTTCGGCAGAGTTATACAGCCTTTTAAAGCTCGTATTAGAAGTAATATGGTAAACAATCATGAATGTTTCCCACTTATCAGTATTAAAGGAACACTGTCCATAAATAAAAAATATTTAGAGAGGAAAAAATACACAGGAATCTGGAAACATGCCCTGCAATTACTATTCATATGGTTCCTTAATGTGCTCTGACATTAATTATTGCTTAACCATTTATTATTTTAATGAATCAGTAGAAAGATTTTTTATTTGTTTAGCAACATATTTATTTCCAGAATCTTTACATGTTTTGGATGTAGAGAAATGAAAATTCCACTTAAATACACGTACAGTCAGAAGAAGATATCATTGGAATATTCAGTATTGTAGTTGTGTAATGCTGTTAACATAATTATATATGTATATTGTGCTTTATAATCTCAAAGTTACAGTGCCCTTTAAACAGAGAAATTCTTTTTGATTTAGATAAATATATTTATCAAGAGGTCAATGACCTTGAAGCTCTACTGATTGATTTTGATTTCAGGAAGAAGTGTTTTTTGAAAATTTATTTTTAGCCGTGGCGGCCATCTTGAATTTCCGGCGACCTGAAATTTTGCTAGTAAATTTTTACTATATAACTCTATGTAAACAAAGATGGCCGCTGGCAGCCATGTTTAACGTTGAATCAAAACAATTTTTGACAAGGACCAACATCATGTCATGCTGATCATTTTAGAAATAGTCCCATATCAATATCACTTATAGTTTTCAAGAAGAAGTCGCTACAAACTTGTATTTTGAAAAATTATTTTTAACCGTGGCGGCCATCTTGAATTTCCGGCCGACCTGAAATTTTGCTAGGATCAATTAGACATCAAAAGCGACATTCCTGTGAAGTTTCATGAAAATCCGCAAGTAGTTTCAGAGGAGTAGTCGCTACAAGTTTTCATTATATAACTCTATGTAAACAAAGACGGCCGCTGCAGCCATGTTTAACGTCGAATCAAAGCGATTTTCAACAGGGACCAACACCATGTCCTGCTGATCATTTTAGAAAAAAAACCATATCAAATATCACTTATAGTTTTCAAGAAGTAGTCGCTACACATCTATTTTTTAAAAATCTATTTTTAGCCATGGTGGCCATATTGAATTTCCAGCCGACCTAAAATTTTGCTAGGATCAACAAGATGTCAAGAGCAACATTCCCATGAAGTTTCATGAAAACCCGTGAAGTAGTTTCATAGGAGTAGTCTTTTACTATGTAACTCTATGTAAACAAAGATGGACGCTGGCAGCCATGTTTAATGTTGAATCAAAATGATTTTCGAAAATTACCAACCTTATGTAATGCTGATTGTTTTAGAAAAAGTCCCATATCAATATCACTTATAGTTTTCAGGAAGTAGTCACTACAATTTTTTATTTATTTTTAAATCTATTTTTAGCCATGGCAGACAGCTTGAATTTTCGGCCTGACATTAGACATTAAGAGCACATTCCTGTGAAGTTTCATGAAAATCCTTCAAGTAGTTTCAGAGGAGTAGTCGCTATAAATTTTTATTATATAACTCTTTGTAAACAAAGGTGGCGACTGACTGTTTAATGTTGAATCAAAATAATTTTTGACAAGGATCAACATCCTGTCATGCTGATGATTTTAGAAAAAGTCCAATATCAACATCACTAACATTTATTTTTTTAGCGGCCATCTTGAATTTCCGGCCGACCTGAATTTTGGCTAGGATCCAATGAAAATGAACTTTGGTTAGGACCACCTACTTGTTGCGCCAGTCATTTTGGTAGACGTTCCAAATCAATATCACTTATTGTTTTTGAGAAGTAGTAGCCACAAAATCGCATTTTTAAAATCTATTTAAAGCCGTGGAGGCCATCTTGAACCATTTTGAATTTTCGGCCGACCTGAAATTTTGCTAGGATCAACTAGACATCAAAAGCAACATTCCTGTGAAGTTTCATGAAATGCAATCAAGTAGAGCTAAAAACAACTTGATATTGATCTTAAATTTGGTTGTTGTGCATTAAATGTTTGTCAACATATAGGTTATTTTGTCTTGTTGTATAATTGATGCAATTATCCAGTTTGTCAACTTGTATTGTTTCACAAAATGACATTTTAATCCAAGGGTATCACGTTTTATCAAGAAATGTCAGCCGAATTAATGCGATGTTGCCGCTGGAATTGCAATAGCAATTAACACTGGCTATAACAAAACCGATGACAGATTTAGATTCAGCCTCAAAAACACCTCAGAAACATATACTTCAAAGGGGAAAAATAAAACAGTGAAGTGCCGAATTTCTAAAAATATCCAATAACAAGAAAGTTGAATTTTGGGAGGTGCTCTAAATAACTTTTTTCGGATTTGGCTCGATGCAGGGAACCAGAAAATGCGTCATGTTAAAATTTTATGCACGGACACTCATTTACATTTCGAACACATACTAATATAAAAAGAATCATATGTGTTGTGTCCGGGCAGTACCCCTGAGCAAGATACTTTATCTGCATTGCCTTATTATAATAGTACTGGTTCTACCTAGGAAGACATTGAGAGTGATTCTTACATTACAATCCATGTAAAATAAATAAGTTTAAATAATATGAAAACAGTTAATGCAAATGAGTTAGTAATTATATCTGACAGTTTAATCTCCATTTCTGTGATAAACTTTTACTGGAGTATCAAATTACCCATCTGCAGTAGCCGACAAAGTTCAAGTAATTATGTTCCTGTCAAACCTTATAAAAGTGCAGAGATTGAAATGTGCATGTATTTAAAACAGAAGCAAAATATATACAGTTTATGACTGGCCAAGAACAATGTTTAGTGGCAGTGAGTTTAGATATGAAATCTGGTACTCCACAATTTTATATTGCTCAACATAGTCAAATTTGAAATTTGGAGATGTTACATGTATTGTGAAATTTGGAGACGGTACTTGTATTTAAGAGACAAATGACCTTGACACAGGTTCTTTTGGAGGCTAAACATTATTGGAATAAGAACAATTACCAGTGATGTTATATATGAAACTTCAAAGGACAAAAAGTAAAATAATTTAACGCAAATTTTAACACCTTTTTTGAAGACGGTACATGTATTTAAGTGGCACTGACTCCCACCTATGGTCAGTTGGAGAGCTGGAAGTTATTGGCATTAAGGACAATGACAAGGAGGTTATATATGAAATTTTAACACTCTGCTCCAACGAACAAAAAAGTTATAAGAATTCAATGCACTTTAATACATTTTTTTGGAGACGGTACATGTATTTAAGATACCACTGACCTTGACAAAGGGTCAGCTTGAGGTTGAAAATCACTGGAATAAGAAGGACAATGACAAGGAGTTTATATATGAAATTTGAACACTCTACTCCAAAGAACAAAAAATTTAAAAGAATTTTAATGCAAACCTTAACCAAATCTTAACCGTAATCTTAACCAAAACCTTAACCAAAATCTTAACATCGGTACATATTATATTATAACTTTCTTGTCCTAGGGAGTAGAATGTTTGAATTTCATATTAAACCTCCTTGTCATTGTCTTTTCTAATGCCAGTAACTTCCAGCCCTCCAACTGACGATGGGTCGGAGTCAATGCCACTTAAATACATGTACCATCACGCAAATTATAACGCCAAATATTGACGGTACATGTATTTAAGTGACACTGACTCCGTCCCATGGCCAGTTGGAGGGCTGTAAGTTATTGGCATTAGGAAAGACAATGACCAGAAGGTTATACAGTCGATTTCGGTTATTTGCATAGCCCATTTGTCAAGAAAATATATGCGATTAACCGGAGTATTCGATTAACCGAAATTGAACATTTTGTACATGTAGCGGTGCACGTTTCTACTTTCGTTTTACTGTTCTGTTAATACTTACATAGACACTCCATAAAAGCGAGTTAATTCTGTTATATGTTGGAAATAATTATAAGTGTACATATTTGATATATTTGATGCAGTTTTATACAGTATCTATGCAGTATTTATGCGTAAGTATTTGTTTTCTTTCAAACTTTCAGAATCTACGTCATAATGTTATGGGTTGCTGTGTGAATTACACAGCCGTGATAATAACACATAATGTTTATTTTATCGTTTTATTAATTTCAAGCACATTTAAGGTATTCAAATCATAACAATATGTTAATACAAACATAGAAACATACAAACATACACATCATATTTATATACATGTACAAACATTCACATTCACATAAGCACAGTTGACATTTCATACAAATGATAGCATATTTCAATTTTTCAATTTACGGAATCCAGTTTATGAACTCTGTTATCTTGGTCTGTCGACGTGATGCGGCTGCACTGGACTCTATAACGTCTTCCATTTTATAGAGGGGTGAAAAGTCTTGACACTCAGTGCCCTCCATGAATCTCCTTAACACCTTCAATGCGTCTCTTGCTTCTTGGGATGTTACAGGTAGCAATTCAAAATCTCCATCATCCCTATCATCATCACTGTTGGCGTCGGTTTCATCTGATTTCCGCAGATCGTCGGTCATGATATCATTCATGATATCGGCGCAGATACTTTCGTCTGACAGTTCACCATGACATTGTACATCGTTGTCGTGATTAACATAGTTGTCAAAGTCCTCCTCGCTTATTTCTGTGGGCGGTTGTTCCGATGATGCCTCTGCTGAGTCTGTCTCAATCGCGATTTCGGAATGCTGGAACCCTCCTTTCCTAAAGCAGTTGTATATCGTGCTGCTTTTCACCATTCCCCATGCCTTTGTCACCATGTGTATTCCCTCTAGTAAGGTGAGTTTTTTGGCGATAGCGTTTGCTGACAGTGTGTTAGAGTCGATGTCCCGTATCAGTGTCTTTATCACTTGTTTTCTATAGTGAACTTTAAGGTTCTGAATTATTCCTTGGTCACATGGCTGAATAATAGAGGTTGTGTTTGGTGGCAGAAATGCCAATCGAATGTTTGTTAGCTTGGTTCCAGCAGACGCAGGGTGAGCAGAACAATTGTCTACCAGCAGCAGGATGTTACGCTGTTGTTTTCTCATATCCTTGTTGAAATTAAGTATCCAGGTGGTAAAGATGTCGCCAGTCATCCATGAGTTTGAATTATTTTTATAGTCCACCGGTAGAGTTTTTCCTCGGAAACACCTGGGATCTTTACTTTTCCCTATCACAAGTAACTTTCTTTTGTCCGTGCCTGACATGTTACAGGTCACCAAGACTGTTATTCTGTCTTTGTTTTTTTTGCCCCCGGCAACACTCTCGGATTTCATACATAGTGTTCCGTCAGGTAGGGCTCTGTAATACAGGCCAGTTTCATCGGCGTTGTAGATGTCTTCTGGGGCATACGTCTTTTAAAGTTCTGGCAAGACGTTTTTTTTCCAGTGATCTGAAGCCACCACGTCCGCGTCTTTCTTCTCGCCGTGTAGTTTCTTAAAGTTTATGGCATTTCTCTCTTTCCAACGAGACAACCAGCCACTTGATGCTTTAAAGTCATCATTGTTAAACTGTTTTGCAAAATCATTTGCTTTCTCTTCCAAAACTGGTCCGGAAAGTGTATATGAAATTCAAACATTCTACTGGCAAGGACAAGAAAGTTATTATACAATATGTTGCCGTTTACCGTCGATTTTTTAAATGACATTAGCACTGATGTGCCATTTGGATATGAGAAGCCATTCTTACCACTGACTACCCCGTGAAATTTAAGAAAAACGATCATCACCTTGATGGAAAGAGCCATTAAGCATTACTTTAGCTCCAAATGGTAAATTGTTCCTTTCATTCTGACTGCATGACTGCTGGTTTAATTTATGTTCTGTCTGTTTATTTTCCTCTTTGAAATCCAACAATTTAGAGGTCATACAGTCTTCACTTTTCAAGCATCTAAATTGCAATGGTAAAATTTCATACAGACATGACAAATCGATGTGCATGCTGTCATACAAAGCATACATATAAGTGACAAGATCATCTAGGCAGTTAAATGACATTAGCACTGATGTGCCATTTGGATATGAGAAGCCATTCTTACCATGCGAATGTGAATCAAAGAACCAGAACATTTCATCTTTGACAAACACTCCAGAACAAATTGCTCCCACCATCACCAAGGCATGATTTACTGCTCGAAAGGCTGTTTGTAAGGATTGGTGTAAAGTTGGTAATGTTGAACTGCCAAACATTTCAACAGCAATTCCTGATATGATATTTTTCTTTTCAATATGTACATCTCTTGATAATATGTTCACTTGATCAGGCATTTCATCATAGCATAATAATCTGTGCTTAAATTTACGACACAATTTCAAATTATGTATAACATTTTTGTACAACTGATCTCCAACATTCAATACATCATCTAAAAGATCTGTATGTTGCAAATTACAATACAGTGAATATATCAAAGCACACAAGGAGTTGATTGTACATTGGCTTCCACGAGAATGAAGTGAAAATCTCTGGTCAGCTTGATGGCAAGACCCAAATGTCAATGACACATATCTAAATGGATTTGTTTCATAGTTGCTTACAGCCAAATTTGTTTTGCTATTTCGGTAATTAGTCTGTATAGGACAAGGATAAGACGAAGGCACATTTTCTGCAAAAGATTCAACCACAGGTTCAGGCACATACTCCTCCACATTTGTAGAATTTTTTGCCAATCTCTTTGCTGGTTCCTTGAAGGATCAGTGTGTACTTCATTGTCTTCATCAGACTTTTCAGTCACATTTTCAGAATGTATATCAATCTCAGTATCAATCATAGTTTCAGTCACAGTATCAATAACAGCATCAGACACAGATGGATACATGGGCTGGGCAAAGCCACCATCTGAGAGTTCAATGACGCCCATTTTCAGTGACACAGATGGCCCTTCATCTAGTACAGTCAAAGATGAAGGGTAAGGGTGGGCTTGTCCCCCATCTGATGGTTCAGTGACGCCCTTACTTACCTCTTCCATCTGTTCCCCATCTCGCTCACACCTCTCAATAACTTCCTTCCTCGCCTGCGACCGTCTCCAATTCTTCCTTCTAGGCATTGTTAGTTAACTGAAAATAGAAAAACAAGAGGTGCCAGATGGCACAAAATGTCAAATTGCATTATGGTGGCCTTGGTAAGGCCAATGTCAAACTTGGTACCCTTGGGCGCTTCTCAGCTAAATGGAAAGAATAACTGCCGTCACACTCCATTTTCCAAGGTCTCATTTTTGGCTCTTTTTTTTAATAATATAGCCCACAAAAGTGATGGGAGTTAGGTTGACAATTTTCCCCCCATAGTTTTGCTTGACCCTTTCTATAATTTGTACAAGTAAAATCTGATTTGGGATTAGTTACTCACATCTTTTCAGCCAAAAGAAACTGCAATACAGAGATAGTTCCCCTAGTCTCAGAATCTTACTCGTTTAAAGTGACGGACGTTACTGCTTTTCATATTCACTTTTTTCTGTTTTAGACATGTTATCAATACTTTAATAATACTAGTAACTCAACTACCACAAACCTGCAACAATTATTTATTAAATCACATTTTTACCAGGATAAAATTCAGCTTATTTGATGAAACTGGTTACCCTAAAGAGTGCGGAAGTTATGTTTGACAATTTCACACAAAAAAGTGACGGTTGTTACACTTTGACATCGTTTCTGAACTTTTCATAATTTAATACAATATATTGTCTGTATTAATGAGATGCATTAACCATGTGTTTTTCAACAGATTTATATGTCTAAGCCGAGAGGAAGAAAGTCGAAACAGATCAACACCCTCCTCTTACCAAAAAAGCCTCCTGGTTCTTTAATGTGCCTTGTGTATTAGCGATACACGAGACCTCCATTTAACAGCCCATCCAAGAAGACAGGTCATCCCAGGAATGAATCTACTGTCCAGACATTGAACATGGGACCCGACACGGCAATCCATCACTGAGCATGCAGTACAGACTATAAACCATGTATACTATCCCAAAGAGCTAACGCAACACCACAATAATTGGACGATATCTTACTCTGACATGAATATTTTATCACCATGCAAACAAACTGATTTAGGAAGTAAAATTATTTGGCTTTATTTTCCATACGATGTATTGAAGGTGTGTGCACGATGGTGTGTGCTCGTGTGCACATGCACAACACGAGGTCACCACCACCTTTCACCTGTCAGGTTTCGCGGAGACTGCTGAAGTCATGTCGCGAGTCACGTTCCGTTACTTCACCTTCCGTGACTTGAACATAGTAATGTGTTTAGAAATGAAACAATAGAGCACAATATAACAAGAGGTCAATGACCTTGAAGCTCTACTGATTGATTTTGATTTCAGGAAGTAGTCGCTACAGATTTGTTTTTTGAAAAAATATTTTTAGCCGTAGCGGCCATCTTGAATTTCCGGCTAGGATCAATTAGACATCAAGAGCAACATTCCTGTGAAGTTTCATGAAAATCTGTCAAGTAGTTTCACAGGAATAGTCGCTACAAGTTTTCATTATATAACTCTATGTAAACAAAGATGGCCGCTGACAGCCATGTTAAACGTCGAATCAAAATAATGTTTGACTCTGATAACCATCATGTCATGCTGATCATTTTACAAAAAGTCCCATATCAATATCACTTATAGTTTTCAAGATGTAGTCGCTACAAACTTCTTTTTTAAAAAATCTAATTTTAGCTGTGGCGGCCATCTTGAATTTCTGGCTGATCTGAAATTTTGCTAGGATCAATTAAACATTAAGAGCAACATTCCTGTAAAGTTTCATGAAAATCTGCCAAGTAGTTTCAAAGGATTAGTCGCTACAAGTTTTTACTCTATAACTCTATGTAAACAAAGATGGCTGCTGGCAGCCATGTTTAACGTTGAATCAAAACAATTTTTGACAAGGACCAACATCATGTCATGCTGATCATTTTACAAGAAGTCCAATATCAATATTACTTATAGTTTTCAAGTAGTAGTCGCTACAAACTTGTATTTTGAAAATCTATTTTTAGCCATGGCAGCCATCTTGAATTTCCGGGCGACCTGAAATTTTGCTAGGATCAATTAGACACCAAGAGCAACATTCCTGTGAAGTTTCATGAAAATCCGTCAAGTAGTTTCAAAGGAGTAGTCGCTACAAGTTTTCATCATATAACTCTATGTAAACAAAGATGGCCACTGGCAGCCATGTTTAACGTCGAATCAAAATAATGTTTGACTCTTATAACCATCATGTCATGCTGATCATTTTACAAAAAGTCCCATATCAATATCACTTATAGTTTTCAAGACGTAGTCGCTACAAACTTCTTTTTTAAAAATCTATTTTTAGCTGTGGCGGCCATCTTGAATTTCTGGCCGATCTGAAATTTTGCTAGGATCAATTAGACATTAAGAGCAATATTCCTGTAAAGTTTCATGAAAATCTGTCAAGTAGTTTCAAAGGAGTAGTCGCTACAAGTTTTTACTATATAACTGTATGTAAACAAAGATGGCCTCTGGCAGCCATGTTTAACGTTGAATCAAAACGATTTTTGACAAGGACCAACATCATGTCATGCTGATCATTTTACAAAAAGTCCCATATCAATATCACTTATAGTTTTCAAGAAGTAGTCGCTACAAACTTCTTTTTTAAAAATCTATTTTTAGCTGTGGTGGCCATCTTGAATTTCTGGCCGATCTGAAATTTTGATAGGATCAATTAGACATTAAGAGCAATATTCCTGTGAAGTTTCATGAAAATCTGTCAAGTAGTTTCAAAGGAGTAGTCGCTACAAGTTTTTAGTATATAACTGTATGTAAACAAAGATGGCCTCTGGCAGCCATGTTTAACGTTGAATCAAAACGATTTTTGACAAGGACCAACATCATGTCATGCTGATCATTTTAGAAAAAGTCCCATATCAATATCACTTATAGTTTTCAAGGCGTAGTCGCTACAAACTTGTATTTTGAAAATTTATTTTTAGCCGTGGCGGCCATCTTGAATTTCCGGCCAACCTGAAATTTTGCTAGGATCAATTAGACATCAAGAGCAACATTCCTGTGAAGTTTCATGAAAATCCGTCAAGTTGTTTCAGAGGAGTAGTTGCTACAAGTTTTCGTTATATAACTCTATGTAAACAAAGATGGCCGCTGGCAGCCATGTTTAACGTTGAATCAAAACGATTTTCGACAAGGACCAACATCATGTCATGCTGATCATTTTAGAAAAAGTCCCATATCAATATCACTTGTAGTTTTCATGAAGAAGTCGCTACAAACTTGTTTTTTAAAAACCTGTTTTTAGATCTGGCGGCCATCTTGGATTTCACATCAACATGAATTTTTGCTAGGATCAACTAGACTTCATGGGCAACATTTCTGTAAAGTTTCATGAAAATCCATTCAGTAGTTTCAGAGGAGAAGTCGCTACAAAAAAAAGTTTACGGACAGACGGACGACGGACGCCGCACCACGGCATAAGCTCTGCTGATCTCTGATCAGTAGAGCTAATTATATACAGGAGATTAGACGAAGCAACCAGATGGAAGCCATTCACAGGATTTGTGTCGGCGCAAAACAGCAAATTTTAGTCGATGTCGTATAAAGGTGACAGTAGGTCCA
>JAWPHD010020389.1:0-12500 GCA_037043455.1 Cyrtodaria siliqua | reverse complement strand
TAACTAGGACACATGGCATAGTTACCAAAGTTACCAATTGCATTGGTTGCTTTAAATCATGCAAGGTTGAAAACACCCTATATATTTTCGGCCAATATCTAGGAAATCTGGACTGAATTATGGTGTAAAATATTAAGATACATGCTACAGTACACTTTAGTTAATCTTACCAGATTTTTTTCAGTTTTTCCCTATACAAGCCTTAATGTAAAATTGTGAACCCCGGGGCAGGGCCAACTGTGACCCCTGGGTCAATATTTGAACAAACTTGGTAGAGGATCACAAGCTTATAGCAAATGCAAAATATTAAACCTCTGGCTCTTGCAGTTTCAGAGATGAAGATTTTTTAAGTTTTTTCCTATACATGTCTATGTAAAACATGTGACCCTTGGGGCGGGGCCAAATGTGACCTGAGGGTCACCATTTGAACAAACTTGGTAAAGGACCATCAGCTTATAGTAAATGCAAAATATCAAACCTCTGGCTGTTGGAGTTTCCGAGAAGAAGATTTTTTAAAAGAAATCCTATATAAGTCTATGTAAAACTGTGACCCCCAGGGCGGCGAGAAATTTGACCCCAGGGTCACCATTTGAACAAACTTAGTAGAGGACCATAAGCTGATGCTACATGTAATACATGAGAGCTCTGTGCCTTGTGGTTTCAGATAAGAAGATTTTTTAAAGTTTTTTCCTATATGTCTATATGTTAAACATGCAAAACCTCAATATACAAACTTTGGACCCCCGGGGCACGGCCATTTTTTACCCCGGGGACTTTATTTGAACAAATTTGATAGTCTAGGCGTTGGCGATCATTTTAAAAGAAAAACTGTTGAAATCTGTCCAGCGGTTCTGGAGAAGAAGATTTTTTAAGGTTTCGACCATATATGGTAATGGCAGCCATCTTGGATGTAGTGCTGACCTAATTTTAACAAATCTAAAAAGCATTCATCTAAGGATCATCCAAGTGAAGTTTGGTCAAAATTAGCCAAGCGCTTTCTGAGGAGAAGTCGTTTGAAGAAAAGTTAACGGACGACGGACGGACGACGGACGACGGAAGACGGACAACACACCATCCCATAAGCTCTGCTGGCCCTTGGCCAGTAGAGCTAAACATGGATGATATTAATATTTAAGTGACTGTGAATATGGAGGTTGATTATTAATACATGGATACTTTATATTAAAGACATACAAGTCTGTAACGGATCATTTAAAAAAAGTGAGTATTCTGACTTTAAAAGTTTGTTGGAAATTATTATTAATTTATTTTTTTTCACATAAGAAAAAAAAAAGTATAATATTTTCATAATTATTTTATCAGGGTGTTTTCCAGCTTTATATTGGAGTATTCAACTCGTTTTTTGTACTCTAGCTACAAAATAATTGTTTTAGAGCAGTTCATTAGATGTTAGGAAATTGCAGCCCTTAGAGTTTATAATTTTTAAATGATATACTTATTAAGGTTAGGGGCGTCCGTGGCTGAATGGTTAGAGTCTCGGACTTGAAATCACTTGCCCCTCACCGCTGTAGGTTCGATCCCTCAGAGGCCTATGAATCTTTATGTGAGGAAGCTATCCAGCTGGCTTGCGGAACGTCGGTGGTTCTACCCAGGTGCCCGCCCGTGCACAAAAATTACCCGAAGGGGCACCTGGGATCTTCCTCCACCAGTGGAAGCTGGAAAGTCGCCATATGACCTTAGCTGTTGGTGCGACTATAAAATCCAATTCAACATGTTAATTAAGGTTATAGTCTTAATTAATTCAAACATTATGTTAACACATAACAGGTTTTGCCAAAGTCAGTGCTTGTTTTTGTTATAATGATGCAGGCACTTTTCATTTTGCTTTTTTGTTCGCATGTTTATATATTTTCTTTCAAGTTGCATGTACTGTATGGGGCATTCTCTCTATTTAGGTCGTATTTTTATTATTGGTCTTTAGTGCTGAATGATGGAGGCTAAAATTTTGTCAGTTAATTGTCAGGGTCTTGGCTCTATTGAAAAGCATTTAGATGTATTTAATTACTTGAAATCAAAACAGTGTAATATATATTGCCTTCAAGATGTTCATTCAACAAAAGCTACTGAAAAATTTATTCGATCACAATGGGGTTATGATTGCATATTCAGCTCGGGTAATTCAAATGCCAGAGGGGTTGCAATATTGTTTAATAACGATTTAGAATACACTTTAGATAACCATATATCTTGCTCTGAGGGCAATTTTATTTAAGCAGATTTAACTGTTGATAACAGATTTACATTAATTAATATATACGGTACAAATAATGACTCTCATGCTTTTTATGAAAATATTACATCACTATCAGAGACTATTAATAATGATAAAATGATATGGTGTGGCGATTTTAACCTAGTACAGAATCCTAAAATTGACTACTACAATTATAAATATGTAAATAACAAAAATGCTCAGGAAAAGATTTTGAAAATAAAAGAAAAATATAACCTTATTGACCCTTCTAGGGAAAATAGTCCATTTCTAAAAAGATATACATGGAGAAGAAAAAATCCATTAAAACAGGCACGTCTTGATTTTTTCCTGATTACTGAAAATTTATTACCATCCGTAAACAAAAGTACAATACAATCAAGTTATCGCTCTGATCATTCTATGATAATCCTTAACCTTACTTTTACACATTTTAAAAAAGGGAAATCATTATGGAAACAGAACAATTCCCTCCTAAAAGACAGATTATTTAAATATTATGAACGATAAAATAAATGACATTAAAATACAATATGCGCTACCGGTTTATAATTTGGATAACATAAATAATATATCAAATAATGATGTACAGTTTGTCATCAATGATCAGCTATTTTTAGATACACTTTTAATGGAATTAAGAGGGAAATCTATTTCATATTCCAGTTTTAGAAAGAAAGAAAGTGAAAGAATAGAGTAAGAAGTCCTCAGAAATATAGAAAAAATAGAGCTCAACCTTATTCCAGAAAGTTTGGATCAATTAGAAAATTTAAAAGAAACATTGTCTAATTTACGAGGACAAAAAATGCAAGGTTATGTTATTAGATCAAGGTTATGTTATCAGATCAAGAGCATGTTATCAGATCAAGGTTATGTTATCAGATCAAGAGCATGTTATCAGATCAAGGTTATGTTATCAGATCAAGAGCATGTTATCAGATCAAGGTTATGTTATCAGATCAAGAGCATGTTATCAGATCAAGGTTATGTTATCAGATCAAGGTTATGTTATCAGATTAAGAGCATGTTATCAGATCAAGGTTTTGTTATCAGATCAAGAGCATGTTATCAGATCAAGGTTATGTTATCAGATCAAGAGCATGTTATCAGATCAAGGTTTTGTTATCAGATCAAGAGCATGTTATCAGATCAAGGTTATGTTATCAGATCAAGAGCAGGTTTTATCGAAGACGACGAAAGACCAACTAGCTATTTCTGTTATCTTGAATCTTATAATTACACTAGCAAAATTATACCAAAAGTTGAAAAAGGTGACGGTACCTTAATTACAAATCAATTTGAAATTCTTGAAGAAACAAAATGCTTTTATGAATCTCTATATTCTAGCAGAGATACCAACTTACTGGATATAGATTTAGATAGAGAACTTTCAAATTATGATATTCCCAAGCTTTCATTAGAGGAATCAAACTCTTTAAATGGAACAATACTTTTGAACATGCATCTTTATCGCTGAAAAAGATGGCCAATAATCGTAGTCCCGGTTCTGATGGATTTAGCGCATACTTCTTTAAAGTCTTTTGGAAGCATTTAGGACACTTTGTTGTACGGGCAATAAATTTTGGTTATTTAAATGGAGAATTATCTATAACTCAAAGAGAGGGGATAATTACTTGCATACCAAAGGATAATAAACCTCGTAAATTTTTAAAGAACTACAGACCTATCTCATTAAATTGTGTTTATAAAATTGCATCTGGTGCTATAGCCAACATAATTAAGGCTACTTTATACAAACTTATAAATGAAGATCAGACAGGTTTTATAGCGGGGCGATACTTGGGAGAAAATACAAGACAGCTTTTTGATATCATGCACTTTACTGAAGAAAACAATATACCAGGATTAATTCTATTAGTAAATTTCGAAAAGGCATTTGACTCCCTATCTTGGGTTTTTATTCATAAAGTTTTAAAGTTTTTTGGATTTGGTATTTCCATTATTTGATGGGTTAAAGTTTTATACAAAAATGCAAAACTTTCTATTAACCAAGGGGGACACTTATCATCGTCTTTTACAATAAATAGGGGATGCCGTCAAGGAGACCCATTATCACCGTATATCTTAATCTTGTGTGCAGAAGTTCTCGCTATTAAAATCAGAAACAACAAAAATATTAATGGAAATACAATAGGAAATACTGAATATAAATTTTCACAATATGCAGATGATGCCTCAGTAATATTAGACGGCTCAAATACTTCTCTAAACGAAACGCTTAATGAGTTATCTTACTTTGCACAATATTCGGGGCTTAAAGTTGATAGGTATTAAAAAGTAAAGCAGTGATACGATTAAAAACAAGGTGGAAACTATCATGGGGGATACAGATTTTAAGTTGTTAGGAATCAATTTCAATGTAGACTTGAATAAAATTATTGATATTAACTATTTTGATAAAATAATAAAGATGAAAAACCTAATCAAACAGTGGAAGCATAGATACTCGACACCATTTGGAAAAAATTACTGTTATAAAATCGCTTTTATTGCCTATGCTTTACCATTTATTCATATCGCTTCCGAATCCCAATGATAGCATTATAAAACAAATAAATACAATACTATATGATTTTTTATGAGTGTTTAAATCAGTACATTGTTTATTTCTTATTGATTCTCTGAATCAACTATCTTGAAATTCTCGCCGAATATGTTGATTGTAATGTCAAGTCTAATGATTCCTTCGTTATGAAACATTATGACATGCACTATTATGTGCTTCCTAATGTTGCTGCATCCGCATTTTTGAAAAGGGGTAGAGAATGACATTTTGAAGCAAAAATCGTCAATTATAGAAATAACTGCAATACAAATTTGAACACAAATGCTTTTAAAATATCATTAAAGGTTATAGTATTCCGATATGTCCATGTCTGAACGTAGAAAAGTGTAATATGCATTTATTTTTAATTTGTCGATTTTAAAGAATAGCGAAAATTAACATGAAATTCAACTATGAAAATTACTGAATTTACGAAAGCTTCTAGTTCAAAACATTAACTGCAGGCATTTTTGTGACTTCCTCCACTTTAAACAAGAGCTGTCGGAGAACAGCGCAGCTCGACTATTCGATTTTTCGGAGAATAATAAATTTATAGCTAGTATATACCATCAGAAAACAAGGCTACAACAATGTGGGGTGGGGTTGGGAGCACAACATAACTATGTGTAAGAATTGACCAAAACTACACAGAAATATGTAAAAAAAAAAAGAAATCGAGTTTTGAGTGGGGTGCGGGGTGAGGGTGGGAGAGAGGCGGGGGTGGATGGTAGGGGGAGTGGGGGTGGTGAGGGCAACATATATGTAATAATTCACCAAAACAACACAAAAATATGAAGAAAAAACAAATAAAAAATCGAGTTTGAGTGGGGATGGGGTAGAGGCGTGGGGTGGGGAGGAAATTGACTAAAACAACAAAGAAATATGTAAAAAAAAAAAAAAAAAGAAATCAAGCGTAGGGTGGGGGCAACATATATGTGTAAGAATTGACAAAGGCAACACAGAAATATGTAAAAAAAAAAAAAGTTTCAAGTGGGGGTGGTGTGGTGGGAGCGGGGGGGGGGGGGGGGGGGGGGGGGGAGAGGCGGGTGGAGGTGGGGTGGAGGGGCGATGAGGCGACAACATATATATGTGTAAGAATTGACAAAAGCAACACAGAAATATGTAAAAAAAAAAAAGTTTCAAGTGGGGGTGGGGTGGTGGGAGGGGGGGAGGCGGGTGTAGGTGGGGTGGGGGGGGCGATGAGGGGGCAACATATATGTGTAAGAATTGACAAAAGCAACACAGAAATATGTAAAAAAAATAAAGTTTCAAGTGGGGGTGGGGTGGGGGTGGGGGGTGGGGGAGAGCGGGGGAGAGGCGGGAGTGGGTTGGGTGCGGGGGGAGGAGGCAAAATATATGTGTAAGAATTGACTAAAACAACACAGAAATATGTAAAAAAAAAAAAAAAAAAATTGATTTTCAAGTGGGGATTGGGTGGGGGGAGCGGGGGTGGGGAGTGGGGGTGGATGGGGCAACATATATATGTAAAAATTGACTACAACAACAAAGAAATATGTAAAAAAATAAAAATAATAAAGTCTGGGACGGGGTGGGGTCGGGGGTTGGGGCGATGGGGTGAGAGGCGGGAGTGCGTTGGGGGTTTGGGGGTGGGGGGGGGGCAACATATGTGTGTAAAAAATGACTAAAACAACGAAGAAATATGTAAAAAAAAAAAAAAAAAATCAAGTGTGGGGCGTGGTAGGTGGGGTGATGGGGTTAGAGGCGGGAGGTGGGGGGGGTGGGGGGGGGGAAGGGTTGCAACATATATTTGTAAGAACTGACAAAAGCAATAAAGAAATATGTAAAAAAAAATAAAAAAAAATCAAGTGTGGGGCGTGGTGGGTGGGGTGATGGGGTGAGAGGCGGGGGTGGGGGAGTGGGGGTTGACGGGGAGGGTTGCAACATATTTGTGTAAGAATTGACAAAAGCTTACAGAAATATGTAAAAAAAAAAAAAAAGTTTTAAGTCTGGGGCGGGGTGGGGTGGGGGGGAGGTGATGGGGTGAGAGGCGTGGGGTAGGGGTGGTGGGGGCGGGGAGGGTTGCAACATATATATGTAAGAACTGACAAAAGCAACACAGAAATATGTAAAAAAAAAAAAAAAGTTTCAATCTGGGCCTGGGTGGGGGGGGGGGGGGGTGATGGGGTGAGAGGCAGGGGGGTGGGGTGGTGGGGCAGGGAGGGTTGCAACATATATGTGTAAGAATTGACTAAAACAACACAGAAATATTTAAAAAAAAAAAAAAAAAATCAAGTGTGGGGCGTGGTGGGTGGGGTGATGGGGTGAGAGGCGGGGGATGGGGGGGCGGGGGATGACGGGGAGGGTTGCAACATATTTTTGTAAGAATTGACAAAAGCTCACAGAAATATGTAAAAAAAAATAAAAAATAAAGGTTTCAAGTCTGGGGCGGGCGAGGTTGGGGGGAGGTGATGGGCTGAGAGGCGTGAGGGGTGGTAGGGGCGGGGAGGGTTGCAACATATATTTGTAAGAATTGACTAAAACAACACAGAAATATGTAAAAAATAAAAAAATAAAAAAAGGTGTGGAGGGGAGTGGGGAGTGGGGGCGGGGGTAGAGGTGGGGGGGGGGGAGGAGGGAGCCCATGACCCAATATGGGTGAAGTAATAAGATGCATAATGCTATAACAAATCCCAAACCAAAATTATAGATATATACATGCTTACATGCAAACCTAGATCTGCATTTATTGCACATTTTATGGGCCATCACAATTTGGGTTCCATGGGAGCCCAGAATTTGCAGAAGACAAAATTACTTATCCAACCCTTTACAACATACTATAAGGAAACCAATTCCAAAATTTAGTTCAGCTAGGACAAGAAATGTAAGAGATACCTATATTTACTCTGCCAAATACCTGTAAACACAGCTTACACACAAAATTTGATGTGAAACCGACATATTTTAAGGGCTATCAGAATTTGGGTTCCATGGGAGCCCAGGGGTGGTTACAGGAACCAAAATTACTGAAGCAGCCCTTACGATAATGCTATAAGGAAGCTAATGGCCAAATCTGGTTGTGCTAGGGTAAGAATTGTAAGAGATATAGACTTGTAAACACAGCTTACACGCAAAATTTGATGTGAAATGGGACACACTTTATGGGCTATCATAATTTAGGTTCCATGGGAGCCCATGGGTTACAGGAACCAAAATTGCTTATGCAGCCCTTAAGATAATGCTATAAGGAAGCCCATGAACAAATTTGGTTGTGCTAGGATAAGAAATGTAAGAGATATAGACTTGCAAACACAGCTTACACGCAAACCTTGATGTGGGACGCCGACGCCGACGCCGGGGTGATTACATAAGCTCTCTTATTCTTCGAATAGTCGAGCTAAAAACAAGAGGCCCAAGAGGGCCTGTGGACACTCTACTGGCTAACATGGCTCTTATAACATCAATGAACACGGCGATGATTTGCACAACTAGACATAGAATTGATCCTCCCTAAAAAGTTTCGTTTAATCCGGCCAGTGGTTCAAGAGAACTAGTCAGAACAAAGTTTGTGTATTAAAACCTTTAAAGGGCTAAAACTCCGCCAAAATCATTCAACTGGAACACGGTGACTATGTACAACTAGGATTGGTACTGATCATCCCTGCAAAGTTTCAATGAAATCCGACCAAATGAAGGCCCTTTCGTCTTAATGAGGCCAAGATATAGCATATTTCAGAAAATCAAGGGCCATGACTCCGATGTAAATGGTCCAATCTGGATGTTTTTCGAACTTGTCCAAGTTTTCATTGATATTAACAATCTGGTAAAGTTTCATAAAGATCGGATGAAAGATGAAGGCCTTATCGTCTTAACGAGGCAAAATATAGGATTTTTAACTAAATCAAGGGCCATAACTCCACTGTTACTGGTCCGATCTGGCTGGTTTTTGAACTTGACCGAGCTGTCATTGATATTAACAATTTAGTAAAGTTTCATAAAGATTGCATGAAAAATGAAGGCCCTATCGTCTTAACGAGGCAAAGTATAGCATTTTTAACTAAATCAAGGGCCATAACTCATCTGTTACTGGTCCGATCTGGCTGGTTTTCGAATTGTCTGAGCTGTCATTGATATAAACAATCAGGTAAAGTTTTATAAAGATCAGATGAAAGATGAAGGCCCTATCGAATTAACGAGGCAAAATATAGCAATTTCAACTAAATCAAGGGCCATAACTCATCTGCTACTGGTCCAATCTGGCTGGTTTTCGAAATTGTCTGAGCTGTCATTGATATAAACAATCAGGTAAAGTTTTGTAAAGATCAGATGAAAGTTGAAGGCCCTATCGAATTAACGAGGCAAAATATAGCATTTTTAACTAAATCAAGGGCCATAACTCTGCTGTTAATGGTCCGATCTGGCTGATCTTCGAAATGTCCAAGCTTTCATTTATATAAACAATCTGGTAAAGTTTTGATAAAGATCGAATGAAAGATAAAGGCCCTATCGTCTTAACGAGGCAAAATATAGCATTTTTAACTAAATCAAGGGCAATAACTCCGCTGTTAATGGTCCGATCTAGCTGGTTTTCGAACTTGTCCGAGCTTTCATTTAAATTAACAATCTGTGCAAGTTTGGTAAAGATCAAATAATAAATGAAGGTGCTAGAGTGTTCACAAGGCTTAATATGGCATTTTTCAGCAAATCAAGGGCCATAACTCAGGTGAAATTATTTCGATCTTGCCAGTTTTCGAACTCATCCGAGCTTTCATTGATATAAAGACACTGGCGAAGTAATGTAAAGGTCCGTTTAATATTGAAGGCCCTAGAGTGTTCACAAGGCAGAAAATAGCATTTTTCAGAAAAAAAAAGGGCCACAACTGTTACTGATCCGATTTAGCTGGTTTTCGAACTTGTTTGAGCCTTCATTGATATTAACAATCTGTGCACGTTTGGTAAAGATCAAATAATAAATGAATGTGCTAGAGTGTTCACAATGCAGAAAATGGCATTTTTCAGAAAAAACAAGAGGCCCAAGAGGGCCTGTGGACGCTCTACTTGCTCAAGATAAAGTTTATGTATAAGGGGCCATAAGTCTTTCAAAAATAATTCAACCAGAACATAGCAATGACAGGTGCAACTAGTCTTAGTACTGATCATTCTCGCCAAGATTCGCTGAAATCTGGCAAAGAGTTCAGAAGAGACTAATCTGGACAAAGTTTGTGTATTCAAACATTTAAAGGGTCACAACTCTGCCAAAAATCATTCAACCGAAATATGGCAATGATATGCACAACTAGGCTTGATACTGATCATCCTTGTCAAGTTTCGTCTATATCCAGCCAGGGGTTCAGGAGAACTAGCCCGAAAAAAATTGTGGTATCAAAATCCTTTAAAGGGCCATAACTCTGCCAAATATCTGTAAACCGGAACGTGACAATGACTTGCACAACAAGGCTTGGAGCCTATCATCCCTGCAAAGTTTCATTGAAATCTGGCGAGGGGTTCAGGAGTAGTAGATCAGACAAAGTTTGTGTATTAAAACCTTTAAAGGGCCATAATTCTGCCAAAAAAAATCATTTAACCGGAATACGCCAATGATTTGCAAAACTAGATATGGAATTGATTATCCCTAAAAAGCTTCGTTTGAATCCGGCCAGAGGTTCAGGAGAACTAGTCAGAACAAAGTTTGTGTATTAAAACCTTTAAAGGACCCTAACTCTGCCAAAAATCATTCAACCGCAACACGGCGATGATGTGCACAACTAGATAAAGAATCGATCATCCCTAAAAAGTTTCGTTTAATCCGGCCAGCTGGGGTTCAGGAGAACTAGTCAGAACAAAGTTTGTGTATTAAAATCTTTAAAGGGCTATAACTCTGCCAAAATCATTCAACTGGAACACAATGACTATGTACAACTAGGCTTGGTACTGATCATCCCTGCAAAGTTTCAATGAAATCCGGCCAAATGAAGGCCCTTTCGTCTTAATGAGGCCACGATATAGCATATTTCAGAAAATCAAGGGCCATGACTTCAATGTAAATGGTCCAATCTGGATGGTTTTCGAACTCGTCCAAGCTTTCATCGATATTAACAATCTGGTAAAGTTTCTTTAAGATCCGATGAAAGATGAAGGCCCTATCGTCTTAACGAGGCAAAATATAGGATTTTTAACTAAATCAAGAGCCATAACTCCACTATTACTGGTCCGATCTGGCTGTTTTTCGAACTTGACCGAGCTTTCATTGATATGAACGATCTCGTAAAGTTTCATAAAGATCGCATGAAAAATGAAGGCTCTATAATCTTAACGAGGCAAAATATAGCATTTTTACCTAAATCAAGGGCTATAACTCAGCTGTTACTGGTCCGATCTGGCTGGTTTTCGAAATTGTCTGAGCTGTCATTGATATAAACAATCAGGTAAAGTTTTGTAAACATCAGATGAAAGATGAAGGCCCTATCGAATTAACGAGGCAAAATATAGCATTTTTAACTAAATCAAGGGCCATAACTCTGCTGTTACTGGTCCAATCTGGCTGGACTTCGAAATTGTCCGAGCTTTGATTTATATAAACAATCTAGTAAAGTTTGGTAAAGATCGAATGAAAGATAAAGGCCCTATTGTCTTAATGAGGCAAAATATAGCATTTTTAACTAAATCAAGGGCAATAACTCCGCTGTTAATGGTCCTATCTAGCTGGTTTTCGAACTTGTCCGAGCTTTCATTGATATTAACAATCTGTGCAAGTTTGGTAAAGATCAAATAATAAATGAAGGTGCTAGAGTGTTCACAATGCTTAATATGTCATTTTTCAGCAAAACAAGGGTCATAACTCCGTTGAAATTACATCGATCTTGCCGGTTTTCAACCTTGTTCAAGTTTTCATTGATATAAAGACACTGGCAAAGTTAAGTAAAGATCCGATTAATAATGAAGGCCCTAGAGTGTTCACAAGGCAGAAAATAGCATTTTCCAGAAAAAACAAGAGGCCCAAGAGGGCCTGTGGACGCTCTACTGGCTAACATGGCTCTTATAACATCAATGAAGCGAGTGACTGCCATTTACGTTTTTTTGAAAGTTTCGGGCAAAAAAACAGCTTTTTGACTAAATCAAGGGCCATAACTAAAGAATCTGGTAAAGTTTTGTAAAGATCAGATGAAAAATGAAGGCCATACCGTATTAACGAGGCAAAATATAGCATGTATTTTTAACTAAATCAAGTGCCATAACTCCTCTGTTACTGGTCTGGTCCAACATAGAGCTAAAAAAAAAAAAAAAAAAAAAAATTATGAAAAAAAAAGGAATAATTTAAAAAAAAATAAAAAAAAAAAAATAAAAAAAAAAAAATTATAATAATTAAAATAAAATTAATAATAATATAAAAAAGACAGTTGTAAAATCTGGTAAAGTTTGGCAAAGATCAGATGCAAAATGAAGGCCCTATCGTATGACGAGGCATATTATAGCATTTTTAACAAAATCAAAGGCCATAACTCCGCTGTTACTGGTCCGATCTGGTTGGTTTTAGAACTTAAACGAGCTTTCATAGACATTAACAATTTCATGAAGTTTGGTAAAGATCGAATGAAAAATGAAGGCGCTATCATCTTAACGAGGCAAAATATATCATTTTGAAGTAAATCAAGGGCCATAACTCCGATGTTACTGGTCCTATATGGCTGGTTTTCGAACTTGTCTGAGCTTTCATTGATATTAACAATCTGATCAAGTTTG